>JBAMIB010414897.1:0-19042 GCA_037177415.1 Kaempferia rotunda | reverse complement strand
AAATAGCCACAAGGCTAAAATCTCCAAATCGACAATTATTACAATGTTCAAACTCCACATGCGAAAAGACTAATAAACTCAAAATACCGGAAAACACGATGTAGATCTCCTCCGAGGCGACGTGGAACAGACTGGCAGGATCCTCCAAGTCTCCAGAAAAATATCGGTCAGCTACCTGGCGACAGGTAAACCAGATTGCGAGTGGTGAGTATAAAAACTCAACAGGTATAGAATAGACAGTGCATGATCATAATAAACATAAGGAAGTCCAAAGGTATACAGTCTCGGAACATGCAAAAATATGTATAACTGTAAAACCATAAATACCATCCATACGTGCGATATGATGTCTAAATATCATACGATACCAAGTGAGGGTCTACCTGACACATATCTAGCATAATAACAACAACAATCTGTACAACTACTGATAAGCAAGGTAAAGTCATGTACATGCATCAGGTATAGCACAACCATAAGTAAACATAGCACAACCGAATAAGAACGATAAAACAGCAGCATACGCAATCATAATAACATATTATGCTCAGCATGGTCACTCCCGCCCACCCCTCAGCTGCCATGACCCCTGTATGATCGAGAGGTCGGGACAATGACAAGATTGTACGCACTCCAGCCACCACTACTCTCAAATGATTGAGTGGATAGTTCGCATAGTAGTCTCACTAGCTACATAGCGACAGGGTCCCTGCTGCTCGCGACTCCAATTATCACTGCCCATGAGCAATGCGAGTGCATGGGGAGCACGATAGGGCATGCGACACTTGCTCCAACCGTCACTACCCAAGAGGGATCGAGCGTGCGGCACAGGCCGACGACTCTCTCGACCACAAGGGAGACATAGTTGCCGGCAAACAACATGCAATGCTATGATACGGAAAACCGTGAAAACATCGTCATAGATATATAAAGCAACTAGACATGACATATCAAAACAAGAATGCTTAACACAGTATATGGATATCAAGCATTCACTACAAATAAATCAAATATCTCTAATCATCTACATGTAATGGATGGCAACCAGAGACTATATAAATATCGGAATTGATCAGCTCAAAGATCGAGTGGAAGCTTCAAGCAGTGATAAAGAGTAAGAGTGGAGTCAAGGTAAATGCAACAACTATCGGAATATATATATATATAGATCATGCACTAAGATAAAAAAGATCTACAAGAAACAAGAGTAGAAGTACCCGCCTTATAAAGGAGACCGAATCCATATGTCTTCAAGTCCGTGAGATCACATCCAACTGGAATCCTACCAATACAGGATATATACGAGACAAAATAAGAATCCTAAATCGATGTATCAACCTATCAATTAATTAATCAGTCTCTTAATTAATTAATTAATTGACTTCTTAGATAAATCCCTAATCACATGAACTAAACAATCATAGTCGTTCCATAATCAAATTAGGATGTGATAACATGAATTAATTCCATCATCTTCATTAGATTAGGTTTAATTCTTCAATTAACCCTAATCATACCATAACCTATTTAGATTAGGTTTACACATGAATCATCTCTATAACTTACTCATCCATGAATTGAATTAGGTTTAACCAAATCATCAACTTCAATTAATCACCCCTAATCATTCAACAACACAGTAGATTAGATATCCATAACATTCCATCATCAAATTATACCAACTAAGAGGAATCCATTCCCAAAACTCACCTGTACAAGAGCACCCCCTATATCAATTACCTTAATCATTATATAGTCAACTCAAATTATACTAAACATGGATCTAATACTCCACTTACCTTAAATCAGAGCTCCACCAATGGAAAGTAGTTGCTGAAGTGGAGTTTCAAGCTGCTGCCCCAAGCCACTACAGTCAAATCTCCTTGATCCTAATACTGTATAGCAAGGATTTGCAATCCAAATCAACATTTCCACCTCCAACACTTAGATTAAATGCTAGGATTGAAGCTAACCTTTGATTTAGCCGCAAGGGGAGATGAGGAGCTATCAATCTCCCACAATCTTCCAAATCTAGCACCGGCCAGAACCGGCCCCTTTGTACTGCTAACACCCATTCGCTGCCAATTTCAGTGGTGAGGAGGCAATAGCACTGTCCACCACTTGAAACACTCAATCCATTTCTCTACCATCAAAATTGTAAACTAGGTTTAGGTTTGTGAAATTACCTCTATTCCGGCAGCTGGAGATTGATGACACATCTGTGAAGGGGGAATTGGGAAGCAGGGTTGGCTGGGAATCAATGTTTGGATCGGGAGTGGAGTCTAGATCCGGTCCTAGGTTTGTCGGATGACCAAAACTCGACGAGCCGGCTCAATGCTAGATCAACGTCCTCCCCTTCTTAGGGTGTGTTTGGGAGAGCTTCTGAGAAGCGCTTTTTAGCTTCTAGCTGCATAAAAGCGCTTTTGAGTGTTTGTGAATGTCAGATTCTGCTTTAGCTTCTTCAGCTTTTGCTCAAAAGTTGGAAGCAGAAATTTGATGCTTCTATCTGCTTCTGCTTTTTCATTTATGATATAAAATTAAAAAGTAACATTTATATCCTTAATAAATTAATTATTTTACGCAATTATCATCCACTTTATTTATTTGAATAATGATGTTAAATTTTTATAAATATTTTTAGAGATTGTTTATAATATTAAATTATATTTATATATAAGTTTTTAATAATATCTAATAGAATTTATAAAATTTTAATGATGTTTTATTATTAGTATTTATTTATAAAATAATATTTTATATTTTTATATATTTTAATTTTTATTAATTTTATATATTTTTTCAAACATTTATATTATAAAAAAGATAATTTTGATAAAATATTTAAAACAATTATTAAGGATATTATTGTCATTTAACTTAAAAATTAAGATTGGAAGCAATTATTCACCAAACACTCCAACTTTACCATGAATTAGCTTTTAACTTCTATTTCCAAACACTCTATACTTTAGCTTCTCACAAACTTCAAGAATCACTTTTTAAGAATCACTTTTCAAGAAGCAAAAGCTCTCCCAAACACACCCTTAGTGTCTTTAATATTTATAACAATGTCAACTCACATTTGGTGAAGGATATAACATTAATGTCAAACACACCCTTAGTGTCTTTATCGTATCAATGGATCGATGGTCCTGCCTGCCGTATTAGAAGGATATAACATTAATTATGAAAAATATTTTATTTCGAACTTCAATTATCTTTAAAAAAAAATGTCTAAAACAATTTCGGCATTATTATTATTATTTAAATATAACTTAAATATCTTCATAATCTACTATTGTTATTGTTATTGTTATTTTATTCCTTTTGGCATAAACATGATCCCTTTCATGCACAAATACGAATCCATAATAAAGGACATGGTAAAATACCTGCAACAAAAAGGGTAAAAATCAAAATTAATTTGCTTTGGATAAATTTAAACAAAGTGATAAATAGATTAATCTTAAAATTTATTTGTAATAACACTTTCACCTGAGATATCACATCCAGTGAAATATTTACTTTAGAGTAATTACATTTACATCACCAAAGACAAAACTCATCGAAAATGTTTAATTAAGAGATTATACGCAATTATCAATTCGCCTGCCAAACTATTGAATGGTGGTTAATTAATCCAAAATAGCAGACAAAAATCAAGAGTAGCAAAACGATACCCCAAAAAAAAAGAGGATCGAGAGTAGTCTTCAGTTAAGTCTTCCTATATCAATTGACAGAAAACACACATGGAAGAACAAAGCTGAAATTGGCACACTTTCTGCCATTCTGCTAACGGTTTCAGTTAATCAAGTACTTTTCTGTAATCTTTCGAAAGGATCCACCGTTTCCTCCAAGAATTCCTCCAGTTTCACTGCGCATGGCATGCAAAGACGAAATTATGGCAGCAAACGAGTGATCCACGAGAAGTTCTTACAGTTGACAAAATCTGATTTGCCATGAGTTGTAAAGCATTGCAGAGAACTTCAGTATAAGAAAAACCAATCATTTAAGCCATGATATTTCTAATCCAAAGCCTCAATAATTAGCTAACATTCTTCTATGTCATCCTCTTCGCTTTCCTCTACTTTGTTAACCTCTGATTTATCTGAACCACCACTGTAATCTTCAATTTCAGAAAGATCGTCATGCATATTGACGCATAATGATGTCTTTGAACACAACCATTTATTTGTTGGTCTGAATTCAGTGGCTATGGAAGCACTGCTACAACAACTAGAAGTATTGTAGGCTTCAAATCTTTCAAGCAAAATCCGAACCTGCACAATATGATGAAAAGAACAGTCGGTCATATTCCACCAACATGAAGATGTTTTTCTGTTGAAGGCGAGTAGATCAGACAGTTTGAAAATGGAATAAAGTCTCCTGTCTAATATAACTTTAGCATTTGATGTTAAATTTTAGATTCCAAAATATGCATACACTAATGACTCAGAAAAATGGAATCAAAAGCATTCTTGCAAACTGTATAGGAGTTCTGCCTTGTAACTCAAGGCTCATAGATCTTACCTGAGTCGATGCATCTCTCACAAATAGACAAGTTGAAACAAAGAACCCTCCCTTTGTTTAGAAAAAGAAAATTTTGTGCTAGAATCCATTTGGAAAAAGCACAAAAGCACACGACCTATTTTTAGCTCCTCACCCACTGCTTGCAAAGAGTTACAGCCAGTACAAGTAAAAGAGGTACCATTACATGTTACCTTTTGCCACCAATTGAATACTCGACAACAATTCATATCCATCAAAGAAAGCTTTGCATAATCTATAAATACTGTTGGTAGAACTCTCTAGACTTCCAGTCTTTTTTTTTTTGGAAAAAATATATTAACATCAAAAGTATTCAACAACTAAAGAAATTTATTGACATAACTGAATTACCTTATTGTGCCGTAACGATGGTTCAAGCTGCCAAAGTTTTGGGGCACGGATGGCATGCCACCTGCTACATAATAGTAAAAAATGTAATACTCATTTTTTTTTTTAACTTTGTTGATATTTAAAAAATATCAAAATAATGAACCTTGAAGGTGACGGACAAGAGTTTCCAAATAATACACCACGTACAGCAACTGAGGCAACAATCTGTTGTCTAATACTGTCCGATTCATATGTATCAGTTATTTGATGAAATCTGTGGTGTGGCATACTAGCAAGAATGTTGTCAGCATCACTTAAATAAGAGGCAATGAGCGATGCATTTTCAACTGCCTCATCACTTAAAAAATCAAGCACTGCAGGTGAGGAAAGTAATTGTAATAAATTCCAGAGGATATTTCACAATCTAAAGAACAACAAAATTAAGTTGGCAATTGTAATCTGAAGTAGATATAAGCAATCAGTCAGTTCCAAACGGGCAAGGAACTAACCTGGTAAAGAGTAAAGATAGATTATTGGTATTTGGTAGTTAACTTTGTAATGCAAGTTTAACTATATATACTCTAGTTAATAGAAAATATAATATATTTATTCTATCAAAAATAACGTGTGTGTTTGTTATTTTGCATGCATGTATTTGTGCCCCTTATCCACTAAGTTCACTAGGTATAAATGTAGAATTCAACTCAAGTAAGTTCATGGTTTGACTTCATTGGTAATGTGGTTACTTGCGTACATATAAATTGGACTGTGATTATCCAACGAAAGACAATATATATCTGAAGATATATACCATTGCTTTGAATGGAAAATAGTTTAGTTTCTATTGCCTCTTTTCTCCAGATCAGAGCAACACTGAGTTTTCTACTTTCTAGTCAATAAGGCCAGTTTCATTAGTAACTAGAGTCAAAAAGCATATGTGAGTGGAGTTATTTTAAGCTCTAGGAAAAATTAATCATTCGAATGACTCAAAGGTGTTCTAAAATAGCTACTAGCTAGGCTCTTTAAGGCATCAAGGTCTTAGTATAATGTTTGAGGCGCAAGGTGATAGACCAAAGTGCCCAGCAAGCAGAGGAAGGCACTTGTGGCTCTTTGGAGAATGGAGATTATCTTCATCCAGATATGGAAATAAATAAAATTTAGATAATATCAAATTAGGCATGGGAAATTTTATGAGTTGCAATAGATTGTATTCCCATAACTAAAGTGTCAATCAAAAAAGAAAATTGTAGTTTTTGTACACGCCAAGTGAGTTAAACTCTTACCTTCAGGGAATTCATATTTAATTCTGGGCAAGATAAGGGCCGTAAACAATCTTTGTGAAATTTAAATTTGACTTGAATCTTTGAAAAATTAGACATGTATAAGTGGCAACCATATAGGAAAAAACAAAGATAAACAACTCTTTGAACATCTTTACGACCTGGTAGTCTTTGCCCAATTTCATTCTATATGGATCTTAATGACTTACTAACTTAATCATAAAAATTGTAATGAAGAATTTCATAGTAAAAAATGAAAGAGAAAAGAAAATGTATGTTTATGTAGTTTACAGCAATGGAGAGAGAAGATAAGAAATACAAAAGCCTGAAGTCGAAACTAGAGAGATGCACATTAGAAGAGAGATTATGCTAAAAGGGCAAAGAAAACAGAAAATTTCTATCTATCGAATTAACTGTCCTTCAAAAATATGCCAATTATCAGAAATGACATGACAATCTGGACAAAATAGAATATCAGCCAAACATGGTAATCAATCACAAAGTAATACTGCAGATGGGGAAAAAATAGATAAACAACTACCATTTTCATGTAGAAAATCAGTAACGGTCTGTGCTTCTCCATGAGCCTGTGAAACAACTTTCTCAGGAGCATCCATTTTCATTGGCTTCCTTGAATATCTCTCTTTCAGAACAAATGGTTCTGGTGCTACAGCAGACCATCAAAATGTGAGCTTACTTAAAGTTTAATAAAGGATAGAAAAGAAGATTTTTTTTTTTTTTTCCATTTCAAATGAGACATTGTTGGAAGTGCCATACAGTGGCTCAGGTTAATTTAAACTCAAGGATATGCAAGGTTATTCTAACAAGAATACTGGAGTCCTAGCATTAAGAAACATCTGCATGCATTCAGCTTCATGTAGGCATGCCTCTGACAAAAGGCTTATTCTCTACAACTCCCATAGTGTCAGAGAAAATCCTATTATTAATTGGTCCACTGTGCTCATGATTTATCTTAATGGCATGATTGTAAAAGAGCGCTGTGTCCATAACAGCCAAGCACGTGAATTGTCAGATGGTAAAAATTCATACCTGTTCTGTTGATCATGACTTAAATAGGTTGGTTGTATTGCAGTGCACATATTGAAGCAGATAGTTAATTTGTGGTTAAACTTGTCTTTGCAGTTTGCTGCTAGTGAGTTTGCACTAATTATGTTATCAGTTGTTGGAGTTGTTGGACTCATGTTAATAAATAGATTACATTGCTGATGCTATTGTGGAAGCACTCCTTCAATGCGCATGGTTATACTTGTGCTCATATACTTTCTGCATTTGCATTGCATTTCTTGTGCTAATTCGTCAACTCATCTCCTATTCCAAGAGTGAATGTCATGTTTCCTGGATTTGATCTTAGAGAGTTGCAATGTTACCCAATAGAGGTATGGTGTATATCGTTATGCACATCTTTCAGACTAGTAGTTCTTAAGATTATGTGCATCTAGGCGAAGTAATTTCCTATGAATTTGCTCACTGAATTCCTGCCCAACTTTTTCCCTTCCCTTCCCTTCCCTTCCCTACCCTACTTTCTCCTACACCCCTCATCCACAATCACAAAATAATAATTTTTCATAATCCTATAAACAGAAAGACACCATGGCCAATGTAGATTGCTCGAACTAGGTGAAGAATTGTCCACCACCTTTGCATGCTGACACTATCTTCCCAAAGAAGTAAATTCTCATGTTGACCTAACAGTGCCTCCCACAAGCAACTTTAGCACCAACTCTGCCATGAGTGCAAATCTCCTTTGCCAATGTGTCCTTGAATGAGGAAAATTATCTAAAATGACCTCCTCACCAAGACAGAGATGAAGACCTAAATGACCTCAACAAGGGAGAATTGAAATTCTCAAACTAGACAAACCCAAAAAATTGGTAGTAGTAGTAGTGCTCATGCAAACTCTGTGGGAACAGAGCTTCTTATGGGAGAGTAACAAGAGTGGAAGTAGAGAAATATCTAATTGGAGGAGGGTAACAAATTTGGTTGTGGGTATCTATTCAAGTAAATGTAGGATAATGCAGCAACTATCTATGAATATAATTCAGAATCACTTACCACGTGTAAGAGCATCTGTTTCTTCTCTCTTGTTGTGAAGGAATTTCCCTAATGCATGAAACAGAGAAATTTTTTCATCTCTCCCCCATGGCAGTGATATTTGAGAATTAATTTGTCCGTATCCAGAATGTGAAGTTGACAATAAAACAGGATTAGTGGAATTTAATTTGCAGGAACTGCCGTTGAAAGTTGATGCATGAATGGGCAAAGATTCCACTTTTTTTAGACAAGAATACTGTAAAGACATTATGGCATGTCTGATGTCACCTCCACTAAATCTGGCAATCTGATCTAACAATTCTGCAGGAACATTACACTTCTCTTCTTGGCAAATTCGTGTAAGCCTTTTCTTGATGGAATTTTCAGTTATAGGATTGAACGCCACCTGCAATATAAATATTACCCATGAAAAATTTTTGCTAATACAATCTTCCAAAAATTTTAAAATATATTTACGAAGAAATTACCTTGAAAGCCCCAGCTTGCTCAATAAATGATTCAAGTTCTTCCCAATTCCCTGCTGCACTGTAACAAGAGTCAATTTTGTGATACTGAGTAATTAAAATGACTGTAGGGACCAGTGCTGAATGTGTAAGGGTTTCTAAACACTTCCTTAATCTGGCAAAAGCAACTCTTCCATTTGTTACTGGGATGTCATCAATTAAGAAAATAAGGGGCTTTCTTATTTCTTCAAAATAGGCTGGATGAAGCAATGAATATTTTCTTATCCTTTCGATAAAACTTTCAAATTCATCCAACTTTGAGACATACTGTATTCCTGTCAAAACATGCAAGTCTGAAAATATTACAAGTTGTACAACAAAAATCATTTGTAGTTAACAGTTGGTCTAACAAAGAAAATCATAGAAAGGTTAATTTACATGAAATGATTGTGCAGTTGCACTATTGTTAGTAAAACAGGTAACACGGTGTGAACATCATAGAAAATGAAAATACCTGAATTAGAATTATGGATATTTTCTCCCCAAAGTGTAGGTGTGGGAGTCATCCATTCACACAACTCAGCTCCAAGTTGTGATGCAATTACATGAATAGCTGTCTGAAGAGGTAATGAACTCATCATGTGAGAATATGAAAAAAAAAATGCAGTTCTATGCTTTAGCAATCTTTAACACCAGCACAAAACCAGGGGATGGATTAGCATATTTCCAGGTATCTCAAGTAACAAGTAGAAGCATTTATGAATAAGATTAAATGCATTGTAGTGTTTTACGTATACATGACAGCTAAGATTTTTGAGATGTGACAAATATCTAATTCATGCCAAAGCTTTTGTAGAGACTTATACTAACGCTTTTAATCAGTTTGACTGTATAAACTTTGACTGCAACTCAAACAAAAGAGCAATTCTGGTTTCAAGTTTGCCTCTCCCTGACTTTCACAGAAGTTGTGCAGTACCTATGCCAGCAAAATGTATTTTCCAGCTACAGTTTACCAAAAAACAGAAAATACAATGATAGCAATACAATCATACTAAGCAGAAGGAAGCAAATAGAAGTAACATTCAGAAAGTTTAAAGGAATGTAACATACAGATTTTCCAACTCCAGATTGACCAGTGATAAGAAGACAGTTGTTTCTTCCTTCCTGTATTCAAGGAAAACAAGCATATTGCAAGAAGTCAATATGCTGCCATTTAAACAAAACAAAAAGATACAGAGTTGAATTAACAAGAGTGCTGTGAAAAGAAAGGTGCTGCTGCACTGCACTAGTCCCAATATGCAAGGGAGGTTATAAATTGTAGAAGATCAGATTAGGAGGCAATGATGTGAATTAGACCATCATGACCGCAGATTAATGCTCTTTGCATGGTTAATGATGACTGCTTAATTAAGGATAGGATTTAATTTGATTTAGAAGATATTTACTTTCACAAAACTTAAATTGATCGGGTTAAATCAGGCTCAATCTTGGTTGACTTTAGGTCAAACCTTTCATTAGAAGGTTGAGTGTTTTGGTCCAGATGGGGGATTGTTTGGTTCAATCCATTTTAGGTGTTAAATTGAGTTTGGTATAATTAGAAATATTTTTTGCCAGAACCAATTTAAGGAAAATCAATTAGGATCTCACATTTAATAAGAGGGCAGGGGGAAAGATCCTGAAGATCGCCGGACCTCTCTCTCTCTCTCGTCAGCATCTTCTTCACCGTCTCCCTTGTCTCCTTCCTCATGCAGCATGCAAGGGTAGGTGGCAAACCATGAGCATTTGAATGATTGGATCCAACAGTGGATGCACGAGCACATGTTACAGATGCACAAGATTGGACCTAATTTTTCATAGAGAATCCCTGAGTCATATGGAGAATTTTCTTAGGATTTCTGCTGTTGATTTCATATTTCATCAATTTTATTGTTCATATAATTTGTATTTGAGATTCAAGATGTTAATATGTTATATTTGCTAATGTTCTACTGTTGCTTGCAATTATCATGACTTTTAGTGTTTTACATGTCTGACTTGCAATAAGTGGACTTGACTAATGCCCTATTCATCATTTGCTAAGTTTTGCTTCTGCTAAATTGTTAATTACTAATTCTTTTGTTATCGGTTTAATGGTTTATGTAGAATTTATTATGGATTATATGATGGTTTAGTTGTGGTTACATGCTTTTAGAAGTGAAATATAACTACAAAAAGTAGGGTTTCCAGTTCAACATAATTATAAAGGGTTTTTCAAGCAATTTCAAAACACTGAGAATTAAATTGTCACACAGTCAGAGCGGATCAAATGATTTTATAAAATGGAAACAATCTCCTCAGGATGTGATAGCAAGTTCAAGTCATGCTGATGACTGCTTCAAGATTACAAGCAGAATCATTGTATGGTGAGATTAGTAATCACCTTTCTTCTCGTCATCCTCTCTTCCAACCATCTTTTGACTTCTTCAACCTGAGAACTAAAAGTGAAATAAGAAAATCGAATCTGCTAAACTTGGAGAAGGATGAACTGAAGAACTAATGGTGTGTTCTCATTTAAAAAAAAACCTCTATGAGACAAAATTAAACCAAAGCAAGTTGAAACTAAATCAAATGCAAAAGCATACTGTTAGTGGTGGGTATGACTTTAACATAATTATTGTCCATCTTTAAGCCTTAGTTTTCTAGGTGGATGGAAGAGGGGTACAAATGGGATGAGGGTATGATGAAATAGAGTCCCCATTTCTCCCTGTTTTCTGTGTGAGAGAGAGAGTGGGTGGAAGAGAATGCTGGAGAGATTCATCACAGTCTCAAGCTAACACTTTCACCTGATTGGGTGGGAAAACAATACAATCAAAAAATGTTTGCTGTATTTATAAACAATAAAATAAGAGGAAAAAAAACTCATTCTGATACTTTTAGGATGTTGTTTTTAACTTTTTATTTTTTTGGAAAACTATTTTAATAAAATTATAAAAAAAAATCCATCTTCGTTTCCCTCCAAGGAAACAATGGGAAAAAATCATTTGTTCTCTTTCCTACAACGAACTATTATGAGGGAATGACTATCATATCTCTTATTCCCACTTTCTTTCCTTTTGGACATTTATTTCTTCCCCACTTCATATCACTTGTTGCAAACACAAGGATAGTGTATTGATCATTAGTGTACTATCTCATGTTTCCATTTTCTTTGCAATATGTGTTTCTCCATTTGTATGAAATAATAATAAGGGAACGTGCCAAGGTTTGCATCCAATCACAGTCATAACTCATGAGTTACAATAATTATCGACCAACACAAAATACACATAGGTGAATTATCAGCTAGCAAAATCCAAAAACAAATCTTTCACTTGACAATCTTGTTATTCTTTATTAGCAAAATCCCAGTTGTGTTTGTCAACATTGAAGAACAAACTTCATATATGTGGCATTAATAGTTAGAAACTTTGAATTAAACAACCTAAAAGAAACTAGAATTCAGCAATGGAAGTACATACAAGGTGCCTTTCAAGAAAGAACCTTTTTTTTATGGACAGCAAGCTCAGACAAGGAATGTGGCTTGTGCTTCTCATTCCAAAGTACTTTCTTCTCTGTATGTGTAACCCCTGTTTCAGTTGGACGTTTTTGGAAAAATAACTAAAAGAGCTGTTGCCTTACATAGGCATGAAATTAGGTAAGTTATGGAGGAACAATAAGCTAACAATTCAAGTATTAATGTGTCATTTTGTTATGAGCTTTATATGAATAATGAAATAAGAACAAGCAAAACCAATAGCTATATACATTAGTCATTATGATGAATGACAGGTAAAAGAATCAGGTTCATATTATTATAGAAAACTTAAGGTCTAAGTGTAATATGCTTGATGCAATCAGATCACACAAACAAACTCAGAAGCAATTAAATGTAGCCATAAGCATGATGATTCTGCAGCATTTACATAAACTAACTGAATAAGTTGGACTTTGCTTGTGACTTTACATAAGCTAACTAAATCCAACCAAAAAATTGTACAACCTAACTACAACCAGATGAAGTAACCAAAACCAACCCACTCAGACCACCACTCACATTTTCCTACCTAGATAGAATAGGAAAGCAATAAATTCTAGGAATACTGATATGAACTATGCTACATTTGAAACCTAAGCTCTATCCTAATAAATCAATATTTGAATGTTTCAACATTTGAGAACAGAATCTACAAACTGTCACCAATCAGGAATGGCAATTTTGTACAATCACACAAGTATCAGCAACCAAATTAGAAAGTGATTAGTCAAGTCTTCAGAGTTCAAACATCAATGGAAGACGCCTCCCATGCAGACTGTCGCCCATACGCATTGTGCAGGGTAAAATTCCCGTGTGTGTGTATAATTAATTTAATTATAACCTAAAGGCTCTTGATCTAAAATGTTATTACCTCCACCTGCTAGTGACCATCAGGTAGGCATTACTAATGAGACCTATAAGCCTAATTTATCTTTCACAATAATGAAGGATTCGTTACAAATATTTTATATGTATTTTCATTGTTGGCATTGTTGCAAACAGTATAACCAATAAACTGCTGAAATAGTTCATCTATTTATGAACCAATAATCTATTTCACAGGATATCAAATTCAGTTGACTCCAATACGTAAAGAATCATTATGAAACTAAAAACACTTCAACTCAAGAGTATATATTTTCCAATTATTGTGAAAGATTACACTACGACATAAAAACTTTTACAATTTCAACATTATGTGATCAGATTATACCTGGTGTTATACTGAAATTGTGAAGATGCTCAGAAAATTCTTCAGAAAGACTATCAAATGCAACCTTAAGAAGAGCAATAGATGTAAGAGCTTACAGTGACAAGCTTGAGAAGAAAAAAAATAGTTGAAGATACAAAGTTGCATGAAAAAAGAGAATATCCTGGCACAAATAAAGCATTTGGTGATCAATATGGGGGTTCAAACTCTAATTAGCACTGAGATAATAGAAACCTATTCTCTCTGTATAGTATCTTCCAAGTAGCTTGTTTCTTTTTTCTTTCTTTTTTCTTTCTTTTTTTTTGCGTGTTTTTTCTTTTGATCATCCTCTTTTTTATAACTTGGTAACCATCCATCTCCTCTGAATCCAACAAAGCAACTATTTGGTCAAGCATATATAGATTTAAATGGCAATCGACACCAGGAAGGCAGTTCTTTCTCTGTTAACCCATTCTCCTCTTTGCTGGTAACTTAGTGAATCATCATCCTTCAGGCTCCAAGAGATACCAGCCACAGACGAATATTTGATGCATACATGCATATATTCATGCATGACATGTAAATACTTATGCAATTATAATATTCACAATGATAGATAGTATACAGCTATTTTAATCTACCAATGCCAGAGCACTATATTGCATCTACTATTTCCTAGGAAAATGGCGTATGAAATGAAGAATGGCAAATGGAATCCTGTTTGCTAAATTCCAAGGGAAGTAGTGGAGTATAAATGGGAAGGTCATGATATATGAATATGCATTCCCAATCGCTAATAACTTATCAATGTCAGTCACTAGCCAAATTTGGAACAATGAAGAGAATCACATGACGAATTGGATAAGGATAACTTTGCAGGAGTGTTTTTCTGTTAATACCTTATTCAGTTATCTCGGTGTCACCTCATAAAGATAAGCTAGATCAATCATCAATATGATGTTTTGTATCATTAAAAAATGATAGCTACATTTTATTGCATATTGAAAATGTTGGCATCACTGACACCATTCTTGTGTTTCTCACTTTTAACCCTTTTTATTATGATTGGGCATCCATCTCTGATTTTAGTGTTAAATTTAGAATAGGCATACAGGATGATATATAAGGCCCTCAAAAAATAAATTTGGGAAATCTTCTTTTTGTGTTCTCCTGACTAAATAGAAGTTCCTCATTAGTGACATCACAAGGCCTGAAGCACTACCAAAACCACATACCCTAGACTCCTCATTGCTATATATCATCCTGCAAGCTTAAGAGCACATAGATTCAGAGTCATCCACATTGCATTTTTAAGATTTGACGCATGCAACGTTCAACGAACTTGGTTGCCATGATCCAGAAGTGCTCCAAAATACAAAGAACCAAAAAAAACAAAAAACATTTTAACAAAGAATTAACATAAAAGAAAACAAGAAACAGATACTTAAGCTGAATAAACTATAATAACAACAATGGTTGAAGAAGCAGAACGATACGAGTAGCGTACCGGATACGCCTCCCGAAGTGCTGATGCAGCACTCTTACCCTTCCTTGAGCCCTGTCCTCGGGGCCTCTTCCTCGCAGTAGACACCGACCTTGGCTTCGGTCCGGAAGAACCGCGGCCGGGAGAAGTGGCACGACCTCGAAATTCACCTTCGTTCTCCTCCTCGGAGGAAATCACCACGACGGGGGTCCGCTTCCGCATCGAGAGCCTAAGCAGCGCCCATGGTTGCGAGCGATCGTCGAGGACTCGGCATGGGCCGTTCAAGGGAAGCGATCGGAAGTCAAACTGTCGGAGAGGGTTTGCAATTTGGTGGCGTGGGTTTTGGCGATTGCTTCGCGGAGACGATTTACTTTTTTCCCCCTTCAAGTTATAAGTAAAATAAAAATAAAAATAGAACATTTTTCCCATCATTAAATTATTTTATTTAAATAAAAATTAAAAATACATTCCAGCACGAAGAGAGTGCACCGACAATTCCACGTCCACCGACGTTGTACCACATGTGGAAAACAAACAAAATCTAATGTGACATGTTTATTCTCTATATTTCATGTGGCAGCTTCGATCTCACTTGATCATTCACAACATTAATTACAGAAATATAATTAATCCCCAAACATGAAAATTGTGAAACATTTTAAAGTTCCTTCTGCAATCTTCCATCTATGTTCTGTTCATCCTGATTTTTCTGCCCTGTTCTTTTCTTTCTGGTATTAGAAAGGTGTGGCTGAACTAGATTCTTAATTATGTGATATACGTGACCCCACCCTTTGATTTCTGGAGTTGGTTTGGGTTGGGTTGTTGCTAAATTAATGTCTCAGGTAGCAAATCCCTTCTAAACTAATTAAAAGCTTGCAGACTGTGACTAATCAGCAAGCTTTAGGTAAAGCACACAATTAGGAAGATTGATGGTTTCCTCCTAACCTTTTTATGTCGGACCGTTTTGGAACTTTTATTTGTTCTCCTTGTTCACTTTTCTCCTTGGCCAATCATTATTGATCAGATCGAGAATCTTTGCATCAGAAATCTGGATCAGAGGCTCTGTGCTAATGGAGGAGGCATTCTCGGAAGGCAAATTCAAAGGAAGGAGCATATTGGTAGGGCTTGAAATTAATGCCAAGGGCAAGGAGTTGCTCGAGTGGACACTCACAGTGGCCAAGCAAGGTGATCGAGTCGTAGCAGTTCATATCTGCCATTACTCAGGTACTAAAAACCAACATGAACTTAAATTTTACTGCAATTGGTTGCTCAATTAGCAAAATTCTCTGGTTTCAGACCTCAAGAACACCACCTTCTCTCTCATCAAAGTGTTAGAAGACTACCTGGAAACATACGAGAGTTTATGTAATCTTAAGCAAGTAAGCCAATTTGGCTTCGAGGTCTCTTTTTTGGTCTTCGCTTCTATTAATTTGTGGCTTTTAGATTGTCCTAGTGGGCAGGGTGTCGAGGGGGAAGTCGATCAGAGAGACTATGGTGAAGGAGGCCAAGTTCTGTGAAGCCGAAAAAGTAATAGTTGGAGCAAACAAGCAAATCTCACTAGGGTATGTGAGATATATCTCAGAGCATTCGAGTTCCTGTTCTAGTGCTAATCTAATAGATATTCTAAATTCTTTAGAGGATCATCTTCACTAGCTAAGTACTGTGCCAAGAAGCTCCCTCTAACCACTGCTGTAATGGCAGTTCGGAATGGAAAAGTGATATTTAAAAAGGCAGCTACTACTAATGCCAATTCATCTCTAGGTAAATTCTCGGTTATTAGGAATTGAAACCACTAAAGTGCAACTTCTTTCTTGTTTTCCTTTGCTTGTTCTCAAACTTATTCCTTCTGCTGGAACCAGAAGTGGCAATGAGACCAAGCACGGATTGCAACCTAGTGCAGAAGCTGGCAGAGGCAAAACTTGGTTGGCCCTTGCTTAACAGAGGAGCAACAAAGCACGTGGAAGATGATGCGAGGAAGATGTCGGTGGTTCGATGGGTGATGAACTTGCCAAACAGATCTTTGTCTGTGGATCAACAGTATCCAAATCTAATCCAGGAGTTGAACGATATCCTCATCAGAAACGGTTCCAACTGCAGATGGTTTCAATACAATGAGCTTCATAGCTCAACTAGTCAGTTCTGTTCAGGTTCTAATTTCAAACGATAGCTTTCATTAACATGGATAAACACATTAATCCATACAATTACTATATTTCTGTTATGTAAATAGAGAATTTAATTGGGAAAGGAGGGAGCAGCCAAGTTTATAGAGGGCACGTTTCAGATGGCCAGGAAGTAGCCATAAAATTGTCCAAGCTTTCTGAAGAGACATCAAGGAATTTCCTTTTGGAGATCGACATCATTACTAAGCTGGAACACAAGCTCATTGTTCCACTGATCGGGATCTGCATTGAGGACGGTACTATTGTTTCAGTTTACAAGTACTTCCAGAAGGGAAGTTTAGAAGAAAACCTCCACGGTGAGACATGAAACAGAGAAAACAGATAAAAATTTCATCTAGGAAAGAAAATCATCTAGTTTGAATGGCGATCTGTAAATGCTTTCTTTAATATTCAAGTGTAAAAGCAGGTAAAAATGGCAAGTGTTTACTGAACTGGAACCTGAGATTTAGGGTTGCATTTGGAATTGCTGAGGCTCTTAGCTACCTCCACAACGACTGTTTGAAACCAGTGATCCACAGAGATGTCAAGTCTTCTAACATCCTTCTCACCGACGAGTTTGAGCCTCAGGTGAGGTTGCTTCACAAACTTCTGATGAGCATTCACAGCTCGTCATGAGTAAGTATATAACAAACTCTAAGGCATGCAACAGCTATCTGATTTTGGGTTGGCAATGTGGGCACCTACAAGCTCGACCTATCTGACACAGTACGATGTGGTGGGCACTTTCGGGTGAGTTTCTTGTTCATGTAAATTAACCATGCATGTCATCCCTATGATTCATACATCTCATTCCTAGCTGCAGATACCTGGCTCCAGAGTATTTCATGAACGGGAAGATCAGCAACAAAGTGGATGTCTTTGCATTTGGTGTTGTTCTACTCGAACTCTTAACCGGGAGAAAGCCAATTGATGAGGAAATCTCCAAGGGTCATGGAAGTTTGGTAATGTGGGTAAGAACAAAGAAGCTTCTCTGGTTTTATGAGATTGAATTAGCAGCGAGACTGAGCTGTTTTTGTTTCTCTAGGCAACACCACTACTAGAGAAACAGGAATTTGCAGCCCTGCTCGATCCCAACCTCAATGACAAGTACGACGAAGCTGAAATGAAAAGAATGATGATGACTGCATCACTCTGCATCGCAAGGAGGGCTCATCTGCGACCTCGAATGAGGGAGGTATATATGCCATTTCAATTTCTGATGCATCTTTGTATGATCTTCGTGATGGATGTCTCTGCAGATACTGAGCCTTCTGCAAGGTGAGGAAAGCATGGAGTCGTGGATGAACTGCCACAGCGATGCCACCTCAAAGTCGAACAGGACGTCAGGTTGCCAGGACGACGAAGCATATCCATGTTCAACTTCGAGTGTAGGATCGTATTTAAGCCTTGCGTTGCTCGATGTGGAGGACGACACATCATCCTTCACCAGCTTTGAGCAGAGCAACCTTGGTTCTCTGGACGACTACATGAGAGAGCGATGGGGTCGTTCTTCAAGCTTCGAGTAGCTCTAACAATCCGTCGGTGTCTTCTATCATCATCATCATCATTACTTTTTGCCTACACAAAGTAAATATCCTATTTTCTGAAGTCAAAATCACAACAACAACAACAAAAAGAAGAAAAAAAACTCTAAGATTTCGTGATGATGCAACTCATACCTGCTCATCAATCAAATGGCAAACGCATTACAATGATTGAATCACGATCAACTTGCTTCAGAATATAAACAGAAGAAGCAACAGAACAATGCCCTCAAAGGTTCTTTAAATATTTTATTAAAGAAAATGTCAACATTGCTATTATTCTGAGCCTTTGTTCTTATCTACTACTTGTTCTTAAGCTGTCCTCATAAGTTAAGTAAACTCCTCCCTTAAAGAATGCCAATTCCAGTTGGAAAGAGAAATGTTGACATGTTCAGCATATTCATACGAATATAAAAATTAGAAGAAAGAAAAAAAAT
>JBAMIB010414802.1:0-19048 GCA_037177415.1 Kaempferia rotunda | reverse complement strand
TTTTCCATTTCCTACATCCCTAATTCCCTTTTTCTCTTTATTGTGTTTGTTTTTAACCCAAAAAATAGGTTAAAAACTTTTTTTTAAAGAGAAAAAAAAAAGAATTATTCCTGGTCATGAGGCCCGTCTCTTTGGCGCCTCAAATTAGGCTCGGAGGCGAGCCCAAGCGCGCGCTTGGCAAACGGCGCTCACCTCACTGGGCGAGAGGCGCATCAGGCGGCGCCTCATGCGCTTCGCGCCTTAGGCGCACCCTTAACAACCCAGGAGGCATGTTGGAATGAAAAAATGAGGAATATGAGAGGGTAAGAGAAATGAAAAGGGAAAAGTATATTGGATTTTACGATAAGATATAACCTTATAGAAGGAAAATATATACGACTCTTAAAATTAAGTGATGGAAGTTAAATGATGGAAAGCAAGACATATTTAAGGTGAAAGTAGGAATAAAAGAATTAGATGAAATATACGGTAATTTTAATATGACATGGGATAAGATTGTATCAAAGTTGAAAATAATAATTAAATATGTACTAGGTGAGTCAAAGGGACATGCGTCACCACGTAAGGAATCTTTGTGGTGGAATGAGAAAGTATAAAAGAAACTGAACGTAAAACGAACAGCGTATAAGGACTTATATATTTGTAAGAACAAAAAAAACTTTAAAAAAATATATACAATGGCCAAGAAGGCTAAGAAAGCAGTGAATGAAGGAAAGAATAAAATTTTTGAATGATTATAACAAAAATTGGATACAGAAGGAGAAAGAGACAATTATTGAATAACTGAGATCTTATCCAAATAAAATGTATTAAAGATGAATGCAATAGGGTACTAACTTAACTTAAGTCAAAGAACTATGGAGAAAAAAAAAGAAAAGTGAAAAAGGTATTTTCATTAACTTTTTAATGAAGGTTAACTGAACAACTTAACTTAAATAATTTAAATAGGTCAAATGAGTATAGAAATTTAATTTTTTAATCATAGAATTCAAATTTCAGAAGTAGAACAAGCATTAAATGGGATGCACAATGGAAAAGTTATTAAACCAGATGATATTTCAGTAGAGGTATGAAAGTATCTATGGAAATAAGGTATTGGATAGCTTACAAAATTATTTAACATGCTATTGAAAATGAAAAAAAATGTTTGATCAATGGCAGATAAGTACTCTAGTTGCCTTATATAAAAACAACGAAAACGTACAAAATTGTATAAACTAATGAGCCATATCATGAAATTTGGAAAGGGTAATAGAAAAAAGATAAAGGAAGGAGAAAACAATGAGCAAAAATAAATTTGGGTTCATGCATATAAAGTCGACAATAGAAGCTACTAATTAAAAAGCAAAAACAAGCTCTACACATGTTATTCATTGACTTAGAAAAAATTTATAATATAGTCTTCGAGAAAATAGAGGTGCTAGTGTAATATATATTAAACTAATTAAGGATATGTATGAGGATGTAAGACTTTAGGTGGATTAACTGAAGCATTTATTATATCAATGATCAACTCTAAATCTCTATATAGAATATATGAAATTTTAAGTTTAGCAATATTAGACATAATGAGATAATTATTAAGATAGGAGATATCGAGTTGTTGGTTGTACGAAACTGAGAGCTTTAAGTATTTAGGATTATTTTGTAAAATGATGAAGGGATTGAGAGAGATATTTTATAAAGAATACAAACCAGGATGGTTGAAATTGAGGATAGCATTAGGTGTTTTATATGATCGTAAAGTACCTCTAAAATTTAAAAGGAAATTTTATAAAACGGCGATTAAACCTGTTATGTTATACGGCATTAAATGTTGGGCTATAACTTGAGCATATGAGCAGAAAGAGTTGTAAAGATGAGGATGTTAAGGTCGATATATGGACATGCGAGGATGGACACAATAAGAAATAAGAGCATTAGAGAGTCAGAGTTGCATATATTAAGAGACAACTCTTAGAGATACATTTAAGATGGTACGGACATATACGCATATCAAACGAGGAAAAAATAACCAAAAATAATTTGGTTAGCAACAATAAAATAGGATAAAATTTATTTAAGTATAGATGATGATATAGTAAGAGATAGACCTCAATAGCGTAAACGGATCCATATAGCCGACCCCACCTAGTGGGATAAGGATTAGTTGTTATTGTATCTGATGTATAGAATTGCACAAAATATCTAATAGGTTGGAAACTAAGGTTCGGTTTACTTGTGCTTCTCATTTTATTCATTTGATATTTTTTTTTTACATCATTCTTGCCTTTTCCTTTTGCAAAATAAATGAATATATATATTTGTTAAACACTTTATAATTATTAAGTTAGTTGTTGTTATAGTTTCTAGTTGTATTTTATTATTTTGTCAATAAGTAAGCGTACCTCCTTACCTCTTGGTAAATAGAATTACACCCTTGATCGTGACATAGGTTATATAGAGTTCACACACACAAACAAAATGAAGTAGTTTGTCTATTGCAAAAGGTTTAAAATGTTGTTCTAACCTATAGTTTTGATCATTGGCTAGAATGAAATAGTTTTGTGTTATTTTGTCGAAATTGATAAATAATTTGATCAATAAGAAGCAAGGGAAAGGAAAAGAAAATGAATAGAGGAAGTGTTACTTACATGAAGAAGGCATTGCCAACGTTGGACTTCGCAACAAGGGCACATAATGAAGTTAAGGTAGTTTCTCACAAGGGTCGGGCTCGAGCAACTATGGAACGAAAGAAGGATGAACTTGCAGCTCATGACTATAGAAAAAGAATTAGGGGATTGCAAGCTCAAGTGAAGGATGAGCTCACATCAAAAGGATGAGGATGAGCACACTTGTGAATGAAGAATTAACATCAAAAGGATGAGGATGAGCTCACTTGTGAGCTCACATAGAAAGGGGGTTGCAAGATCAATTGGTGACCAAAATTGCTTTTTTGTCGCATTGACTAATATTGTTTGTAATTAAAACCAAACTTTCTTGAATACATGGATTCAAGAGAGTTCCATTCCACCAACTTATTAGTTGAGTATACAAATAGAGATTAGTCTTATCCAACTTCAATCAAGAAAGAGGAACTTTGTCTTCCTTCTCCAACACCCTAGAGAGATAGAGATGTCTCATCATCTTCCAACTACCTCGTCGTCCTACCTTCTTCCAACTACCTTATCAAGACATGAAGCTACCTTGACTTTTCCATCTGCCTAATTAATACATGAAGTTTTCCTACCTCGTGTTCTTCCAACCGCATCATCAAGACAAGAGGCTGAAATCAATCATCCTACCAGATTCGCACCTTCCAATCACATATCTTGGCACTCCTTCCTCCCCGTGGTAAGCCTCCTTCCCCCTCTTCCTCCATTGAATGTGATAAACCACCTCCCATACTTCATCCTATTAATACGTTGGCAATAAGGTAGACACAATCTCTTGTTTTAAAATTTGATAACTCAGTAGAGGCCGAGACCTACATCACGTATTGACAACCGTGTGCTATTATTGCTGACATATTGACACCGCATGTCAATGCATCAGCAACAAGGCATAGGCACAATATCCTTCCCTTTAGAAATTAATACCTCGATAGGGATCAAGACCTTGAACCTTGATCTAAGGGACCTTGATCTACCTAGGTCAAGGTGCTTCCTAGTGCATTTCAATAGTCACCATCCATGCTATGTTTCTTCTACAACTAGTCAGGATAAAATTAGACAATGAATACAGGAATCTTCACCATAAATTAACTTAATTTTCAGATATATGTTTAGCACCCAAAGTATATGCTGAGAAATAATAAAAATTGTATCTCCTCATGTCCACCGCAACCATGTTCCTCCTTTACTTTCTGAACTTGATTCAGATTAACCACCAAAAAGGAGTGCAATAGAACCAAAACTCCTCATTGAGAGCAATCAATAAGTAAAAGAAAATTATCTTTGAAAAATGGATTCCATATCACAGAAAGTTTAAAACAATAAACAAATATATGAAAATTCTAACAGTTCTTTAAAACTAGTAATCCATATACTCTGTGGCAATCAATTAGAAACTTACTTTCCTGCTTGTACCCTTCAACACCATGAAACTCTCGTTGAGTGTGTCAATACTCTCTATGGCAATCAAAATCTGACCATTATAGAAGGATGTACATGCACGCTTGTAGCTGACTACCACATTGTAGCCCAAAGCAAGCAAACCACCAAGGGTTGTCCGCCCAACCTGATACAAGCAGCAGAAAATAATATCAAGAAAATGTTTCACTTTAAATAAAATAATAGGATCATCTCAACTGAATACGAGAGATCATTGAATACTTGGTAATGTTAAAGAAGCTGAAATACTTCTTATCCAACTTATCAGGTCCAATGTTAATATATGGACAAAAACATGTAGCTGAATCATTCAAAATAGTTAATAACATTAAGCTGCACATTTTTCACATAATACAAACACTAGTATTTTCAAGAAGCAAGTAAATATGATATTCTTGACCTTAAAGAATACCAAATTCAATATTGATAAAGAAAATTTTTACGAGCTTCCTCTCCACAGTAGTAGCCATAAAAACTAATCATTATTAAACAGTCACTGCAATCAGTATAAGAGGCAGGTCCTTGGTTTTCCCAGAAATTATCAAAAATAGTTCAAATTTTGCTTAATTCATCAAATGCTATTACAAAAAAGATATTCGTTGATGTTGCATCCTTCTTCATAAAATTTTATCAACTGCAGTAGGCTAGAAAACCAATACTATTAGTAAAGGACCATTTGCTACAATTACTAAGAAAAGATCTCTTAGAGAACAAATGGCTATGTTTTATGCCACCCTCTTTTAAAAAACACTGTTTTTAGAACATTTGCCATTTGGTTTATATGGCATTTGATACTGCACATAATTGTTCTTCGTCATCAACATCCCAAATTTGCATCACAAGAAATGTTGAAGCAAATCTAGAAAAAAAAAAAGCAACACAGATTTGCTTCAGAAATTTAGTAATGTAAATTTTCAAAAAATAAAAATTTGGTACACAAGGATGAATTTGCATGCTGCAGTACGATTGTTGTAATTGAACGAACCTCTTGCAAATCAATTAATGGCTCAACAACAATAATGATGGTGTGCTAATAGTGGTCTGGTGCCAAGGCAAACATCAATTTACATAGAGCTAGATTTGTCAAAAATTGTATGTTATTTCTGCATAGAGATTTAAATAGACCATGAAAGGCAATCTTCACCATTCAAATTTGAAACATTAAACCACACTTGTGGAGCTCAAAAACATGTCCAAGCTTAATAAAAAAGTTGTTACTGTTGAGCAAAATATATATGCTCAAGCTTGTCATTGTTTTAAGAAGCCTTTATGTAAGTTGCCAAATATATACTGTATAAATATATATACTGTATAAGATTGCCAGTGTTTTCTTTTCTCCTGCTAGAATTTAGCATCATTGTGGTCACAAAACAAACATATTGGTTCATAGAATTCAACTCCTTGATAGTTTGTGGGTTAAGCTGAGGTCAAGGTAGAGTTGTTATTTAAAGCAGTTGAATGATCCAGATTTAGCTTGATCTGGTTTTGCATCATTATTATTTGAATTGTGATCACTGCCAATGCACTAAGTTGATCTAATAAGTATAAAGGAAACATGGTTTAAAATCTTGAGTCATGCTAGAATTTTCATCTTTGCCAGAAAGGATCGAACAATTTTCAATATGATGTGGGTGTTCTAATATATAGGCCAGTGGTAAATTGGAGGGGAAATGAGGAAAGAGATGGGGACAAAAAAAAAGAAAGCACAACTATATACCTAAGACTTTGTATCCCCCGTAGAATGGTACATCGTGTTGTACAAACACAAGCTAAAATTATTATTATCATTTCAATTTATCTTGAAATGTGTTATAGCATGTTATGAGATGTTGAAATCAACATGATATGATACTCTTACCGTGATTAAGACAAGTGCCAAATAGTATTGAGTTTCAATAATTTATCAAAATCACATTTTAATTATGTCACTCAACACAGTAAAATATTCAAACCATACCTAATACAATCTCAAATCAAACCATACCTAATACAATCTCAAATGGGTTGAAATTATGTTGTTTATTTTACTTAACCATTGTATGTCTCGCCAGTCGACCAACATACCAGAAGGCACAAGACACCTCAATACAGTCATGAAAACTGCAATAAGCACTCCTTTCCTCCACTGTGAGTGACGAAACTAGGGGTTGTCGGCAAGAAGCAGCTTACTCCTCTTTCTCCTTTGCAAGTGACTTCAACAAAACAAGGGTTCCACAATCAGACTTCACGAGGGCATTTCTCTTTCAACTCTTCCTTTGCCTCATTCGTCTTTTCCTCTTCTTTTAGCAAAATTTACCTCTTCATGTGTGTGAATCATGCATATGTTTTTGCTCTTATTTAACATACATTTACTGCATTACATGAGCATAATTTATATTAAATTCTAGCTTTTGCATCTATTTTTATCATTTTAGTCCGTATAACTGCGCTTTGTGATTTATGTTGACAGGGCCTGAACATAAGGCATTGGAGCGTGTTTTGAGACGAAAAGCTAATGGAGCAGCATTGCAGAACTATCCACGGCCTGTTCGTGGCACCTGCCACAGCCGTGGATCATCCAAGAGTTAGATTTGCCATCAGAGCATCGCTCAAAGCATCTAGCAAGAACCACAGTCATGGTCCATTCAAAATTTGATGATGAACCTTCCAGTACGATCCACGGCCAGCCCATGGCACCTACCACGATCGTGGATAGTTAGGATTTCGTTGTCAATACCCCTGTATTTTAGGAAAGTTTATTATATTTGTGGAGTCTATAAAAGCAACGGCTAAAGAAAAAAAGGGATTCTCGTGACCGGGAGACCCTAAAAGAGAGTCGTCTTCTAACAGATCCAAGGAGTCTAAAGATTTCGACCACCGAAGAGTACGTGAAGATCATCCAGAGACGTCCATGATATCTATAGAGTTCTTTCTACTTTTTGATCTTAGTTTTCCATTGTAGAATGTTTTATTTGATGTTTATGGCTCATGATGGAGTGGCCTCCTTAATTCTAGGATTAGGGAATAACCCAATGTTAAGTTGACGATTGACGTTTGTGAACTCTTTCTTTTATTCAATGATATGTTTGATTATTGATTCAATTTTAGCATGCTAATATGTTGATGTATTAGTATGCGTTAGAATATATTAGGGGGAAAGACTGAGGGGTGAACTCTAATAAGGGATCTATATTACTAGACTCGAGGGTTTGATCACGAAAGTAGTTCCAACTCTCTCGAGGATAATATTGGTTGTCACAAAACTTAATGGTGTTAGTGCAGTTGGCACCTTTCCTTTTTCCGCTATGCATTCTCGTGATTTCCAAAAAATGTGAAAAAGTGATGTGCGTTATTCACCCTCTCCTCTAGCGCTTTATGATCCTTCAAATGGGTCAATCCCGATTTAACTACCACGAGAATTGGGGTCATGTTAGGCTAGATACATTAGTATATTTCGAGAGAAAACATCAATTACCTTCGAATAAATTACCCTCAAGCATAATTTAAAATTGAGAGAGGAGAGGGAATTACAACTAAATTGTCAATGTTCATCATGGTGAAACCGAAATCCTAGGATTGTCTTGAGAATTGGTTTTCCCATCACTTTTTATAAAGTTTTCTTACTAGTTTTGCTTTCATAATAATTCCCTAGGATTGTCTTGAGAATTGGTTTTCCCATCACTTTTTATAAAATTTTCTTAACTAGTTCTGCTTTCATAATAATTCCCTCCATTTGATTCATCTAGATAGCCTCCCTTTGCACGTGAACTGATTCCAAAGTATGAAAATTTAATACTTGACGATCGTGCATTTTCGATTAGCACGCACCAAGTTTTGGAGTCATTGTTGGGAATTGCCTTCGTTGATATTAGTTTTATTTACAATTTGATTAATTTATATTTTATTTCCCTTTTTACTATTATTTTTTAATTTTGTTCTTTGTAGAGAACAATGGTTGTCGACAACGAGAATAAACCTTTAAAGGATTATACCGCACCAAGTGTGAAAGGATTGACGTCTAGAATTACAAGACCTCTAATTAATGCTAATAACTTTGAGTTGAATCCTGCTATCCATGATACAACAGTGCCAATTCGGAGGTGCACTTAGAGATGATCCTTAAACGCACTTAGAGGTATTCTTGGAATATTGTGAAACACTAAAGTTAATGGTATTATTGCAAATGATATATTGAGACCCTTGGCTATGGATCGCATAATGGGACTGTTTACCTGCCAATCATGATCAATCTTCACCTTCTTGGTTTTAAGTCCTTGACAACCTATGGTGGCAGGGGAATTTTAGGCTCGAGGAAAATTATAACCTCTCGATCTATGAATATAATTTCCTTTTGTAAACAATAATGACAATGCTGTTAACATGTAAATATAAAATGATTTCTTTCCTATTTATTCCAGCTTCTAGGATAAGTGGTTAGTTAATCAAGTTTAACATGGCACCAAAGCAAGAAATCATGGCTTTGAAATTTGAATCCCACTTGCTTCGAAAAATATCTAAATAAATGTATTGGAAGGTAGGACAATCAAGTTAAGTATCACAAACACATGAAGAGGTAATGTCCTCCACATATGTAGTGGAAGTGTTAACATATTATAAATTAATACCTTTCATACCAGCTCAATCATTGTGGAATAAATGATTGGTTAATCAACTTTAACAAACACTATTAATACTATCAATACAGTGGGACACTAATAGTAACATATTCACCAGTGCATACCTCAAACTCAGCTTTTGGCCGAATGATGAAATATTTATCCACAATTCTTTGATCACCTAATGACAAATAGTATTTAATACCACATTGTCGAACTTTTATCCAATCATTTATCTTTGCTTCTTCAGAAGTAAACGGTGGCCGAAGATACATCTCAATAAAACTGACAGGAGAATATGTTAATTAGGTAAAAAAAAGTATTAATTCATAAATAACATAGATTCAGCATGAGTAATTGCATAAAAAGAAGTACAAATTTTGAATAAGATTTTAAATCTTGTTGCAACCACTCACTTCTCTGTTTCTGCTTCATCTCCATTTATAGAGTATGATGTGCTTCCCTTAGGTGACTGTAAAAATGCCAAAAATATAATCAAGAAAACAGATTTGAAATGCAAGAGAAATGAGAAAAAATTGAATAGCATATAGACAATCAATCACTGCAGAAAAGGAAAATATGAGAGAATGCATGATATTTTTACAGATAAGTCCACATTATGTTTCAAATATTTTCAAAGGAATAAAAGGTGGCATCCTTCATACAAGGTAATAGAAAGCTTTATTTAAAACAAACTAATCTTCCTTTACTTTTTTCAGAGCAGAAATTTTAGTGGACTCCAACAAATATAAGCCAGGATTCAAGAGGAAGATATAATAATTTTCCTGTAATTTCTGAACCTTGTGGTCAAGAAAATGACACTATCTGATGCAAGTAATGCATCTAATGAATTCTGGATTACATCCCAGCGTGATAGTCCTCAGGGTAGGTGAGCTCATTGGAGATAAAGAAATTCACAATCTTTATACAAGCAAATAAAGTAGTTGCTCTTGTTTCCACTCACAATAAATCTCCTTCATGACCCTTCACGAACACTAGATGATTTAAGCCACAGGGCATACCAATACTACAGAAATAAAATACATGAGGGTAGTAAAAAAAACCCTCAAACATATTGAACTTGATGTAGAAAATCAAATCAGCATGAAAATTTTGGGTTTTTTACAATTTTATTCAGGTTT
Source organism: Kaempferia rotunda (assembly GCA_037177415.1). Lineage (NCBI taxonomy): Eukaryota > Viridiplantae > Streptophyta > Magnoliopsida > Zingiberales > Zingiberaceae > Kaempferia > Kaempferia rotunda. The sequence continues at coordinate 9,220 of JBAMIB010414802.1, read as the reverse complement.
CAGATTCAAATTATTTCAAAATTCAAGTTTGAATCAGTTTTTTGTGTTTTATGAAAAATGTGAACCCGGCGAATTGGATATTATATATACACACACAATGCACATACAATATACTATAATACGATAAAAGTATGTATTAGATTCTCTTTGATGCATGCACTAAAATAGAACCAAAATGAAAACATGCTAAACAAACCCAAAATCCAACCTTATAAAAAACATACTCTAATAAAAAAACAGTTTGGACATTATTTTCCAAATTTTCTGGTTTGAATTTTTGGTAAACAAATCCGTTGAGACTAGGACAATGGTTTTTCACAAAGCAGGCTCACTTGTTTTATTCCTAATACTACCACTAAGATCTTACATAACTCCACCTTTCAGACAATCAAATGTGGCAAACATTGGTATATGGGAGGCTGGCCATCACAGGAAGAAGACAACTATGGGAAGAGTTGCAAAGACTCAGTGACCTCATTGGTGTGCCATGGGTTTTAATGGGTGACTTCAACTCAATGCTCTCAAATGATGACAAACAAGGAGGGATCCCTCTCACTAGCTATGACACATCTGATTTCCTTGCTTTTGTGACTAAAGTTGGTCTGGAGAGCATGCCATCAGTGGCCGGCACCTATACAAAGACTAATGGCTGCCTTTGTGGCAAACTTGACAGAGCACTAATCAACAAGAAATGGTTGGAATCTCACATTCACAACTATGTTGAATTCACAGTGCCCAGTTGCATTTCAGACCATTCCACCTATGTTGTATCCGTATCTAGGGAAGCCCCAACTATCAAAAAACCATTTATGTTTTATAACACAGGGCAAGATATTTCAAAGGGGTAGACAAAACACTAAGTTATTTCATAATTTAGTCAAGAGGAACAAAAAAAAGGAACAAAATAGTGGTTATGCAAAAGAACACTGGTGAAATCATTGCATCCTGGAATGAAGTTACTGCTGAGTTTGGGAGCATTTTCAGAAGTTTCTTGGAACAGCTAGCTCTAGAACTGATTGTATCAGAGACATCTTAACCCAAGCGCCAACAATTATTAAACAGCAGCAAGGTCAGCTCATTAGGGTAGTCACTCCAGAAGAAATTAAGGATGCACTATTCAGCATGGTGACAACAAAGCTCCTGGTCCAGATGGCTATGGTGCAAGATTTTTCAAGCAAGCTTGGAGTGTTATCCATCATGATTTTGAGGCAGCCATCATGGAATTCTTCCGGCATGGGAAACTCTTGAAGTAATGGAACCATACTCTAATATCGCATGTTCCCAAATCCCCATATGCATCGAAGGTGGAAGATTATAGACTGATATCTAGTTGCACGGTCTTCTATAAGGTCACTTCCAAAATACTTGCAGGGAGGATTAGCACAATGGCACAAGACCTTCTTCATCTATCCCAAGAAGTCATTGTCAAAGAAAGGTCTATTGTGGACAACATTCACTTTGCCCATGAGCTATTCAGAAGGTACACAAGGAAAAGAATCTCCTTGTGTTGCATCCTCAAGATTAACCTTGCAAAGACATTTGACTATGCTTTTTGGAGGATGTTTTAGCAGGGTTGGGTTTCCCATATTAGTTTGTTGCTTGGGTTATGGAATGTGTTACCATAACTTCCTTTTAACAGGCTATGAATGGGGGAATGTGTGGCTACTTTCGAGGAGCTAAAGGGTTATAATAGGGGGACCCTCTCTCACCAAACCTTTTTGGTATATGCAGCAAGCCACCTCAATCCCAACATTCCACTACCATCCCCAATGTGTCAACTTGCACCTCACTTACTGGGCAGATGACCTTCTTCTTTTTGCTAAAGGTGATAAACCATCAATTCAGATCTTGGCCACATGCCTGGATCAGTTTGGCTCCAAGGCGGGTTTCCTAGGCAATAAGATGAATTCCAAGATATACATGGATGGGATTCACGACCAGACTAGGCGTAGTCTCATGCAGATCACAGGAGACCACATTACCATTCAGGTACCTAGGAATTTCCCGTAGTGTCGGAGAAGCTCTTGCTAGACTCCCACATCAACAAAATCAATAGATGGCCACGTAGCACCTTATCCTATGTGGGGAAGTTGCAACTGATAGCATCAGTCCTGCAAGAAGTGGAATGCTTCGAGTTATCCATCCTGTCTCTTCCTCATGGTATTATTGATCGAATACACAAAATATGTTGGACCTTCATGTGAACTATCAAGCACCTTTTCATATGATGGGCAAATCTATCAGCCAAAGGATGAAGGTGGTTGTGGACTCAAGAATCTCAAGGCTTGGAACAAAGCCCTTTTGTTTAAGGTACTATGACACATCCAAGATAAGCAAGACTCCCTATCGATTAAATGGATCCATCACACCTACGGACATATGGACCTGGCAGATGCTTCACCTAGGGTCACCACTCATCAAAAGACTACTACAAAGATGAGATATTGGAAGCATTCGAATCACTAGAGGTAGCAGCAAAACATATGGCAGGTTGGTTTGGGCAACATGGCAAAGGTGTGGCACAAACCTATGAAAACTTCAGACCAAGGATTAAGATTTCGGTGCCGAGCCGGTCGAAACTGGCGAAACGTTTCGTTCCGCCCGCCAACCGGCACCGGTACCAATCCGGCACCAGACGACCTGCTTCGCGACGCCCGCAGCATTGCCGGAGGGGCATCGCGACGCCCCCGGCCGCGCAGGAAGCGCGTCGCAGCCGCTGGCATCGCGACACAAGGGTTCCGGCGGAGGTAGGAGGCTTCCGCCGCCGCCGGAGGCGTCGCCGGACTCTTCCGGTGTCGCCGGAGGCCTCCGACACCGGCGTGCAGGCGTCGGCGCGATCGCGGGCGTTGCGTCGCAGTCGCGGTTGCGGGCTGACAAAACAATTAACCGTATTTAAATAATTAAAACAATTCCCACTTGTGTGGGGTATTTTAAAGAGGTTTTTATACACCCTATTTAAATTATCTCAATAAAATAAAAAAAATATTTAAAATTTTAAAAAAAAATAATAAAGTTTATTAAATAATATTCTAAAATTATTTTTTATGTTTTAAATTTTATTTAAAATTCAATAAAATTTTAATTTTTTTAAATTCTAAACAAAATTAAAAATCCTAAAAAAAATTTAAAAATTCAAAAAAATAATTATAAAAAATTTAATAAATCAAATTTATATTCAATTGTTTATATTTTTTTATATTTTAATATTTAATTGATATTCTAATATTTATTTTCTATTTTAATTATATATTATTTGAATTAATAATTAATTAAATGAATAAATAATTAATTTATATAATTATTATATATAAAATAACATCTTTTTATTCATTTATATAATTTTGATTATTGATAGATCAAATTTCTTTAATAAAAATTATATTTAATTATTTTTTCTAATTATTTAATAATAGAAAACTTATATAAAATCAATATATAACTTATTTTTAAATTATACCTAATAAATATATTTATCTAATAATTACTATATATATATATACCGAAACCGTATCGGTATAGCACGATACGATACCGAAACTGTATCGTTCCGGTCTGGAACCGAAACCTCGGCACGGTTCGAGATTTTAAACCTTGCTTGCAGTAGAGCATAATCTGCATTCAAGCGACAACAATTTGGACCAATAAGTGTATGGTTTAAGGGGACAAGAGCTAGTAAGCGGCTCTATAGCAGTCTCCAGCCTATTCCAGTGATAGAGGTATTTGTGATCACAACAGTTGGAATTGTAACTCTTTTTATCTGCAACAGTTTGATCAATTCTCAACATTGATTGCAACTATGAAAAATACACTTCAAGTAGTTTATCTCTTCTAGTATCCTTTTTCTGCAGATGTCAGGATTTAATTCCATTTTAAAAATATATTTGTCTTCTCTCTCTAGAAGAAATATTGGATCTCTGCTGATTCTCTCTCTTAATATCTTCTCATTTCATAGCATAGTGATACTGGAACTCTAATTCATCTCACATTTGCAATTCCTTTTTTTCTCTTCATATTTGTAAAATTTTAATCCCTTCACTATATTTTGATAAAAGAGCAGCTAAGGAAGCAGATTATATTCATTAGAGAACCCTTATGAAACACAAATTAAGTTGCTGATTTCAGCATCACAGCTCTCCAAAAATGCACCAGTTGACCAAGCCTGCACGATCAATATCTCATTTCTTATCCATTTTTTTACCACCCACTGCAATTTTTTTTTTTTATTTTGTAAAACAAGTGAACATCTATTGGTATCTATGCTCCATCTTGGAAAATTTTCTCAACTAGGTGCTAACGTCTTTGTATATGAGTATATATATTCTTTTTTTTTTTGTGCATTATTTTAACTATATAGTATATACCCAGCATATTGCAAGAGGGAGTACTGTTAAGAAAAAGTCAGGAAGAAAGTTGTACTTTTAGAGCACTCTTAAGAAACACAAATCCATGTCATCAATTTCTGCATCAATAGGTCTTAAAATTGCATCAGTTCTAAATCTTCTCAAGCATGCATGATCTACAATCTCTTTTTTATACGACTCACTGAACTTATTTTTCTATTCTATAACAAGTTGGACATCTATTAATATCCTTGCTCCATCTTAGAGAATTTCTCTACTAGGTGCCAAGATCCAAGTATATGAGCGTATTATTTTATGTGCATTTTTTAACAACATACCCAGCAATGCATACTACAATAGGAACTACACTAACATACCAGTACTCGAGACTAGGCTCAGATGACTTGTCCTCCTCTGCTAGTATAAAATACACAAAATCTTCATAGCACATTTTGTCATCAACTTTGCTTTTGAATTTCCTGGGAACCTAGATGAGGAAACACAAAAGTATTAAGAAAAATGAATACAAGTTTGTGATATCTTGTATATCTTAATATGAATCAACAAAAATGCAAACCTGTGAGAAGATCCTTTCAACAATTCTGTATGTCAGTGCACGGTTTCCATATCTGATAAGATTTTCTTTGTCAATCAAGAAATCATGATCTGTATCAAGCTCCCAAAACTTGCAGTAGATCACATAAAAGTGCTCATACGAAAAGTACCTGCAGGAATAGGAAATAGGAGTCACTGTTTTTGTTCATTGTAAAATTAATTCTTATTATTAAGTGAAAAGTAGAAAAGAAAGAAGAAAAATATATGTTCTTACTATAACAAATCATGGGTTCATTTAGGACTTCCATGGGGAAAAGAAGGCAGGGAGCGTTTAAAGGGAAGGGGAAGTGAGTCTTTGCTTATGCTGATGTAAGGTGAGAAAGAGAAAAGTTGCACAAATATTTTGACCACTTTTTTCATTACCAATTCAAGCAGAAGAGGAAATAGAATAGGAAGAAGGATGGCCCCTAGTCGGTCAGAAAATTTTCAACAGATTATGAAATGTTTATGTAATTTTTTCAATCTCTTTCCTTCCTTCAAAAGAAACAAGATCAAAAAATCATTCTTCTCCGCCTACTTTCCACGTTCATATACCTCCCCATTCGCGATCCTACTCAACTTTCCATCCCTCCAAGTAAACATAGAATTAAAATCATCATAGTTGGCAAGTACAAAAAAAAGGTTGAGAAGACAGATCAGGCCAAGGTTTTGGGAACGACTTTTGGATTCATTTGACCAACTCCAAAGGATCAGACTCAACTATTTATGCTGCAGCATGAATTTTTTCATCATAGAAGTCCCAAAAGGCCAAAACTTTCATAATAAGGTAAACAAACTCCAAATGAATCACAATAAACAACATAAGAGAAAATCATTAAATAAAAATTCTTAGTAAGATTACTCAATAATGTGTCGATGCCCCTGTACCACAAACAAGTTCTTAGTTGACATTATAAGGAAAAAACAACAACAGCACGGACATTGTATCTGACCTTTCCAAATCATGTGTTAGTTCCACATCTCACAGCAAGATTGTTTCAAGATCCAACACAAAAAAATATTCAGTACCAAAAAGAGAGAGAATTGGCATGCAATAATCAGGCAATCTAGATGATCCTAACCAGCATTGCATAGGCACTCTGACACTAGCAGTAACCTCCTGCAAGGGTCAAACTCTATGACCCAATTGACCAGACATTTTTTCTGTAGTTTTTTTTTTCATTGCAGTTAAGAATATAGAAATGCAGCTTAGGAGCATTCCATCTGTTTTAAGATTTATTGTGGTATGTGATATCTGATGGGACGTAATATGTGGCAAAAAAGGTGATTCGCTCGCCCCTAGCGCCTTCGCCAACCCGTCCCCAGGCCAACACGAAGGAGGTAAATCACAGGTGACTACTAGCTATTAGTGCAAATAGTTAAGACATGAAGGAGGTATATGCTCGGGCACGCCGAGTTTCGACCTCTAGACCTCATGTGGCAACCTCCCATACCTTAACCATCACACCGCCTAGAGGGGACCTGATGGGACGTAATATGATATAGAAGCAGGATGACTAAATGATAGATATGGTGATATAGCATGATGACCAGAGAAAGATGTTGAATGGCTATCAATGGCGGATCTTTTGGACATTTTCGAGGAGCTAGGGAGCTACAGCAAGGTGACCTACTATCACCCTATCTATTTGGTATATGTATTGAGATCTTTAGCAGGCAGCTGCAGCAGCACACATCCCGGACAGGCTTTGGCTATCATCCAGTGGGCCCACCTCAAATTAGCCCACCTGGCGTATGCGGGTGACTTGCTACTTTTTAGCAAAGGAGATATTCCATCCGTTGGGACCCTGACCACATGCTTGCAGGACTTTAGGGAGACTGCTGGACTCCATATTAATCGCTTGAAGTCAAGCATCAATTGGCGGGAGTTGATGACACAACGTGCCAGAGGCATCTGATCTCTCCATCATTGGCTTTCTAGAGGGTACTATGCCTTTTCAATATCGGGAGATTCCACTAGGTGCAGCGCATCTGCAAATATCATATTACACCCCCCTGCTGGACTCCCTAATCCATCGGATCAACAGCTGGCCATAGAAGACATTGTCTTACTCGGGCAAGGCACAGCTTATCACATCAATACTTCAGGGCATTGAGCGCTTCTGGTTATCCATTCTAATCGCATTTATAGAACATGCAGGTTTTCATATGGACGTCCAAGCATCCTCCTATATCATGGACAAATATGTGCGGACCGAAGGATGAAAGCAGATTGGGGTTCCGAGACTTGTGAGCCTAGAATCTAGCTCTCTTAGTAAAGGTATTATGGCACATACAGGAGAAGAAGGACGCACTCTGGATCAAGTAGGGGCATCATACATACTTAAGTTACATCGACATTTGGGCATGGAAGACCATTAATTCAAGGTTCCCCTATAATTCAAAGATGTTGCGGATATGGGATCTCATATTAGCGGCTGTTGGGTCACCAAAGGCTGCTCGTCGGCAATTGGCTTGTACGTGATGATGGGGTGGTCCAAGCTTACGACACCCCCCCCCCCCATCGCGGAGATGTGGCGTAGGATCAAAATTTGACTTCACATGCGTCCACGCAATGCAAGTCTTCCAACGGTATCACCGCGGGAGGACTTTAAAAAAGGCACATCATCTATGATCCATTATGTATTGAGTGTTCATATTTGTAGTTTCTTTGATGAGGGACAGTTAGATGTTGAGAGGATATACAGAGACATGCAAATCCATGTATATAGGTCTTTAGGTGTCTATTCAATCTGATACATGACTAGCTCCTAAAACAGTGTGAATAGCCCCTAAAGCCTCATTTTGCACATTTTGATCCAATTTTACTTGTCCAAAAAATAAAGAAAGATGTTGAAGCTGAAGTATCATATGTGTCTATTTGTTGAAATTTGAAAACAAAGACGTGCGTGCGTGTGTGTGCGCAAGGTGTAAAGTACTGTTATATGCTCAATAGTACAGTGATCACCCAGGTATATCAACAAGTGTTAAGGGTGTAAAAGTCGGTCTATTCCCTAATATCTGTTGTTACATATAAGTAATCACCCAATCAAAATATAACTACAAATGCAGAATAAACAAATAAAAAATGTTAACATATAAACTCAATTTAACTTAAAACATATAAAATCATTTAGATTTTTAAATATTTCACTAAATATATTTCTAGCTGCAGTAAACAGTCTGAGTGTCTTCTTAAAAATATAAAACCAAATAAAAATGCAAACATCCTAACCAGACAGCTTTAACAATGCTATATCTGAACAAGGACTTCCTTGAAAGCATGCTGGTTTAGCATAAAGTGAGAAAAGTTTTAGGCCTCACATCCACCAAGAAGGCAGAGATGCGCTGCATAATCATAATCAAATAACCACCACATTAGAGGCAAAAGGTTAATAAAGTTATTGGTGTTCGCACATACAGGCGCTAATAGAGTCATCAGTGTTGTCGATTTAGTCTCGGATTCAAAGTTAGATTTAGGTACACATATACACACATTCTAAACTTTTAGATGAAGGTGATACAAGATTATCCGAACAAGGATTGCCCTTAAAACAATGCTGGTTTAGCAGAGAGAAGTGTTAAGCCTCACATGCAACAAAAAGACTGATGCACGGGCGCACACAGATGAAAGGCCATAGATTATTGTCTTTCCTTCAAACTTAACAAACCTTTTATTCTCTCACTGATGTCAAGGCACCAGAAACAACAAAAATCACATCTTAAACTAAGTGACGGCCCCTAAGAACCTAAGAATAAACATAACAAATCACTCACTAGTAAAAGATATAATAATGATTATCGCAGAACAGAAATTAAACAATAGCAACATTTCAAGTAAAAAATTGTACAAGAAATTACCTCAAGACTTTATTAATATCTTCCTCTTCATCAGCATGCTGCATTGCAGCAATTAAATTTCCCCGTTTCAATTCTCTTAGGGTAAGTTGACCATCGCCAGATCTATTCATATAGTAGAAAATTCTGTATATAACAGTTTCAGCTGGAAAAAAGATTCAAGATCAAAAATAGAGGGGAAAATCAAAATTTAAAGAGTAGCATGACTTTGAAAAGTTATAATAAAAGATGTTAAAAACACACGTTAAGTTCTTGATATTGAAGATACAAGAGACACAAGCATAAATTTAAAATAGGATGAATTATACTACTACAACAAAAACAACAACAACAACAACCACCACCATCACCAAGCTTATCCCACTAGTGGGGTCGGCTATATGGATCATTTTACGCCATTGAGCTATATGTCCTACTATATCATCATC
>JBAMIB010414615.1:0-19071 GCA_037177415.1 Kaempferia rotunda | reverse complement strand
GTCAACTGACTAACTGTTCTTTTGTTTCAGCTAATATGGGATGAGGTTGGTGAGAGCGACGAGGAACGTGATAAGATGCTGCTTCAGTTGGAGCAGGAATGCTTGGATGTTTATAAGAGGAAAGTTGAGCAGGCTTCAAAGACAAGGGCCCTTCTTCTCCAGTCCTTAGCTGATTCTAGAGCTGAGCTTTCCAACGTTCTTTCTGCCCTTGGAGAAAAGGCTTTTGCTGGCATAGTAAGTTAATTTTATAGCACAGGTGTCCACTGCCAAGGAACTGCATAGAACATCATGCTTGCTGAGAGCTCCTTGAATAACGATGTTTCTTTGTTCATCGATTTATACAGATGTATTTATCTGATGATTGCGACAACATCTTAATGACAATGCAATATGCAATATCTAATAGGAAAGAATTTGGTGGTAGTATCCTTGTAGAATGAGAAAAAAGTGTGTTAATATTCAATAAGTGTTATTCAATTAAGATTATAGGATAAGAGTTGTACATGGATTAAGACCTATGCCACATACATAATATCTAGCTGAAACTTACTGCAATCTGAGATTACAAAAAATTGAAAGGTTAGTTGCATGTTAATTACCTGTTGTTCGTCAAACATGATACAGATGAGGTGTATGCGGATCAGGTTCTTGCATTTTTTGGTGTTACGCAGAAACCAAACCTACCCATTTACATACATGGCTACCTGAATTTGTGGTTTATTTGGTGTGATATGTGAATTCACATGATTTTAAGCAAATGTGAACCCTTTAATAGGTATCAAATCTAACTTAAATGGGTCGAGCACCACGCCCATGGGTATGCAATTATTAAGCATTTGTTGCCATCCCGAACTCGTTAACTTCCAAACATGAAAATCATCAAGGTACAACTAGGTCGTTCGTATTTGGGCCAACTCCAGTGCTTGAATTATATTAGATATTGTATCTATTAGGAAAATGGAATGAGTGCCTTTAGAGGGTCAATCAAATATGGCATGTAATGAAGTAGTTTTACTCTAATCAGGATCATATTGAAGAGCATCTATTTTTGTTGCTATTTGACTCATGACTGCTGTCTGAATAAAGAAGGGAGCTTCTTGATGTTAAATCAAGCTGGAGTGTGAATTCAAGCTCAAACTTGTCGATTATTTGCATACCTAACTTGACAAAGTAAATCTTGTGTCGCCATACATCCTTGTTTTAGCCAAACTAATAACCTAATAGCATTATAATATACTCGGCAAACAAAACAAGTTGCCTGTTCTTTTCAGCCTTTCATTTCTCTCTCTTATGCTTCTCCAACAAACAAACTTTAGAAAGTTGTATCTGTTTTTGGACTAAATCAGATTCTTTCTAATTTGACTCAGAACACTTCCTATCAAGTACAAACGCATACTTATACTAGTGACTTGGAATTTCTTTTGATATAACTTCAAAGCTGATTGTTAAATGGCAGGAAAATTTTAGCAAGTTGTTTTTTGATCTTTCTTTCTTTCTGCTTTGGTGATTAGTTTTATAGATGTTGCGCATTTATAATCAAGTTATTTCACCAACAAGTAAAGCAATAAAGCATTATATCAAAACTTTTTATACTTGTCTAATTCATTTTCTGATGATGTTTATATCAAAAGTCTTTATACTCGTCTAATTCGTTTTCTAATGATGTTTATCGTGGTTCAGCCTGATAAGTCCTCTGGCACAATCAAGGAGCAACTAGCATCTGTTGCACCACTTCTGGAGGAGTTATGCATACAGAAAGAGGAGAGGATAAGGGAATTTGCTGATGTGCAATTGCAAATTGAGAAAATTCGTGAAGAAATTGCTGGAACTTTGAAAATTGGACAGCAAATTGAAACACCAATAGTTGACAAGGAAGATCTATCATTGAAGAAGTTAGGAGAGTACCAATCACAACTTCAAGAACTTCAGAAAGAAAAGGTTCGTAATACAGTCACTATGTTGTTAAACTTCAATGTATAGTACTTCCAATAACATCTTGATAAATATCAGAGTGATAGGTTGCACAAGGTTCTTGACTTCGTTAGCACAGTGCATGATCTCTGTGCAGTTTTGGGGTTGGATTTTTTCAGTACTATAACAGAAGTTCATCCTAGTTTGAATGACTCTGTTAGCGTACAATCAAAAAGCATCAGCAATGATACATTGTCCAAGCTCTCTACAATGATTGTAGCACTTAAAGAAGATAAAAAGATGAGACTACAGAAGGTAATTTCTAGATCAAAGTATCATTTTGTATGGTTCTTCAGCTATAATGGTCTTCAGTTCTTAATCCAAGTTCTCAGAATATGATAATATACAGTTCACTGGCCTTTTGTTGTCACGCAGCAATATTCATTAACTTCATTCTTAGGCAAAAAAGATTTAGGTGTGCCATGCTTCCACTTCAGTGCTTTGTGAAATTTGAAATATGCAATTCTTTTTATACTATGGAGTTGAGATTATGGATTGTATTCTTTAGACATATATATTCTTAATCTGCACTTGTTACTTTATAATTGTTTGCATGTGGAATGTGGATCACTCATGAGAGCAACTCCCATGATGACAATTTGAAATGCTGATTCACACTGACTATCTTAAGAGTAAATAATTAAATTACAGTTCATATTACATTTTATAAACTTGATGTGAAGTTTCTATTAACTGGATACTTCAGTTTAATGTTATGTTCCAGGCGAAAAATGCTTTTTGTGCTGTGTCTGCATGCCTACCCTTGATGTGGGTGACTCCGTTTAGGAGTAGGAGAAATGGAACTGAAAGGAAGACAGAGAGGACGAAGAGGAGGGTGCAATTTACCTCATTGGAATCCAGTGGGAGGAGAATGCAGTTATGGCAGAGGCTTACTTGTTGAAATCTATCAGCGAGCCTTCATGCCATTCATATCCTGCTTTCATTCTCACCTTAGCCTCCCACTTTGACCCTGCCTCATGCTTCCACCCTCACTTTGTCACCTCTTGAATTTTGACTCTTTTTCATGCGTGTGTTGGTGGGCAGAGGAATATATTTGTCTAGGAATTTGCTATAAGAAATTTGTTAAGTTGATTGAAGTTTCTTCTGATTGATCCAAATATTTGATCAATGATGGAATATAAGAGGCCAATTATGATCTCAACAACTCTTATTTATATTTTTACAGAACATTTCCTTCACTTGATATTTTGTGGATTCCCATTAAATCTTTGTTGTCTGTGATTATTGATCTTTCATTGATACATACTTTTAATGCCTTTTCAGCTTCGAGATCTAGCTTCTCAGCTCACTGATCTTTGGAATTTGATGGATACACCAATGGAGGAACGTGAGTTGTTTAGTCATATTACTTGTAACATATCTGCAACAGTAGATGAGGTTACTGTTCCTGGAGCTCTGGCCCTTGATTTGATTGAACAGGTTAGATAATAATGATGCATTTCTCACATTACTGGAACTTCTATTTTTGGTTTCGGGAAATGCTATACATTAGTCTTTCTTGTGTGTTTGCATAAATATTTTCTTCTTTTCTACATGTAGGCTGAAGTAGAAGTTGAAAGATTAGATCAATTAAAGGCAAGCAAGATGAAGGAAATAGCTTTCAAGAAACAAACTGAATTAGAAGACATTTATGCTCGGGCTCACATAGACATTGATCCTGCATCTGCCAGAGAGAAAATATTGGCTCTTATTGACTCTGGAAATGTTGAGCCATCAGAATTACTTGCAGAAATGGACAGTCAGATACTGAAAGCTAAGGAGGAAGCCATGAGTAGGAAAGAAATATTGGATAAAGTTGAAAAATGGATGTCAGCTTGTGAGGAAGAAAGTTGGCTTGAAGACTACAATCGGGTAATGACTTTATTGGCTTGCTCTACCCAATTAGTTGCAGTATTAAATCTATGTTTATGCAGCCCGTACACTCATTTTATACGTTAATGAAACCTCCCCCATGTGTATGTTCTTCTCTTAATTAGGTTGATTTGTCAAAACTTAGCTTCTTGAAGCTCCATTCCAACTAGTCAACTCGAGCACTGTTTTGAAGTAAAGTTAGGCTCAGGTCTCAAACAATGTTTTTAGATTATGAGAGGAACGACCAGTGGATCAAGATTGATGATGATACATCAGATAATAGTTTGGCACAAATTTTGCTCATTTGATTGCCTTATTTGTTTGGTACTTCTATGGAAAACCTCTTGGTTGGCATGAGAATCAAGACAATTCTGCATGAGTTGAAAAATGAAGATTGCATATGCCACTAAAACAAAAAAAATAGCATTTGAGATACCAGTGGAAGTGCATTAATGCATAAGTAAGAAGGCTAGTCACTAGAGCTAGGATCTCAATAAACATATATAGGTTTAAACTTAAATCACTAGAAGGTGTTCAATGCTTCAAGTGTCCATGAAGCTCCTTAATAAGGGTCTATCTTGGAGAAAAAATCAAGGCCTAGGCAGCGTTCAAACCGTGGAGGATGAAAATGTTGGCTATATAACATTGGGTAAAAAAGGCACAACAGAGGGTGTTCAATGCTTCAAGTGCTAGCCATGTAGTTACTTAATAAGGGTTTGTCTTAGGGGGGAAAGTCAAGGCTTAGGCAGTGCACAAACTGTGGAGGATGAAGATGTTTGCATAATATCGGATAAAAAAGGTACAACAGAGAAATAAGATTCATGCACTCAAATTGCAAATAGTTGGGACAAACACAACATGATGCGAGGATGGATTTGTGGAGAAAATGATGATGAAACATACAACAGATGTATTGAGCTCTGGTGGATAATACATCCTCTGGATATTATACGGGTAAAAGCCGAGTAAAAGCGAAGATATAATACGAAGATCTACTACTTTACAGAGTAGAGGTATCTAGAGGATCTCTATTTGTGACCAAAATAAAGTCATATGTAGGATAATAAATGCACGTGAGCTCAGTGCAGGTGGAGTTCACAATACAGATTAAATGTTATGACATGGTGGATAAAGCTGAGATGATTACATTGTTCACTTTGTAGTATCTTCTTGAAATATTCAATGGTGCAATAAAGTAGGATGACTTGTAGTGTGCAATGGTGGATAAATCCGAGAATATTATGTTCACCCTGGAGTACCATCTTGAAGTATTAGGAGCAACAATTGGATCTGGCTAAGGTGGAGATTTGTTGTGTGATTCTTTCTCAGTCTGGTGAGTAGCTTAACAACGTCATCAATCAGTGACCTTTTTAACAGTTTTGTTCTATTTTGACAGTGAGTCGGTGATGATTTCTTTTCACAAAGAAGCATACTAGAGATATGATGCAACTTTGGAGGTATGATGAGGCACTATTAGAAACAAAAAAAAAATGTAGAGGATTTTCTAATATAGAAGAGCTTTGGATTTCCAAGGATGAGTTTTTTGGGAGGACTGTGAGAGCTTTTGTACAGGGTCAATGTCTTATCCCACCATCTTGTTTTCTTATTGCATTTTATATCATATAGGCCTGAATTCTCTTAAATAGGCTTTAGATTGACTAGGTTATACAGCTTTTGTTCCCTTTTTTGGTTGTGTGTGTGTGTGTGTGGTCATATTAAGGGAGTTTGTTCTCTGTTCACACAAGGTATTGGGTGCATTGCTTCTAACATGGAGATGAAGATTCCATTGTGGCTTTATGGTGGGGGTGATTTTTGGTATTACATTTTAGGAGCTCTGTTTTCAATTAATCAATTCAGTTTGAAATGGTGTTTTAAAGCAACTGTGCAATTTTAGTTAATCCTATCTGTGAGTTCTCTGGCGTGTCAAAACCAATACCAAAAAGTGGTGTTAGAGTAGCCTCAATCATAAAAGGTAGATCTGAAGAGATAAATACATCATCGTGGTATTTAATTCTTCACCTCTCAGGTAAAAAGAACTGAAAAGTGTTCCAACATGAGGCTGAAACCAATACCTTCACGTGTATTGAAATGTGTCTTTAATCCTTCACTTCTCATTTGAGCTGAAATGTGTATTTACTTGTACATACATGGTGCAGATGCTTGGCTATTTAAGCTGATAATATATGTCATGGTTTCTTCTTTTTAACTTGTCTGTTGGAATTTGTTCTGCCATATTGAGCATTATAATGACATTACTGCCCTTTTTATAAGAATATTTGTAAGAAAGCAGTTGCAATCAACATGAGTTTTTACGTATACTGCTTTATGCATTTCATTATACACTCTAGTCGGTGAACTTCAATTTTCCCATGGAGTCTGTAAGTTTGTCATGCACTATTTATTCTCTTGGAATAATGCTTGAAATTAACATAATTTAATCACTGTCGTACATAATTTTCGTTCAGGATGACAACAGATATAACTCAAGTAGAGGTGCACATTTAAATCTCAAACGTGCAGAAAAAGCTCGCATATTGGTTAACAAGATTCCAGGTATGATTTGCACAACCTTGATAAATTTAATTTTAGGAAAATTAAGGGCATGTAGCCGTGAAGAGGAAGACCAAAAAAAAAAAAACTTAGTTAGCAACAATAAAAGATAAACTTTATTTAAGTATAGATGATGATATAGTAGGGGATAGAGCTTAATGGTTTAAAAAGATCTATATAGCCGTATAACCAATCCCACCTAGTGGGATAAAACTTGGTTATTGTTATTGTAGTCATAAGGTAAGGAATGTATCCAATCCACCTGGTGAAATAGGTTGCTTTTTGAGTAAATATGATGATTTTCTTTTTTGGGCTCCCTTCTACATATTCAACATACACTTGGTACTTGGACACTTTACAGTGATTGCTTGTGACTTGTTGAGTACTTTTTCCATTCATGTGCCTTATTTGACCATTCTCATGACTTGCCGTGAAACAAACTAGTAAAAATTTGGTAATTGTGTGAGTGTAGCTGATGGGTAACTTTTGATTACAAAATGTGTGTTATAAGCAAGGGATTTTTTCTTCCCTTCAAATGGATTCCAAATTAGTCCTTATGCCATCTGGATACAGAGAAACTAGGAGAAAAGGTGTTAATTATTAGAAGGCTAACTTGTCATCTATTAACACGAGGATCTATTTGAAACTGTTCAACCCTGAGCCTAAAAGTTAATGTTTGCACAGGTGTATGCATTTTGAATGCTAATTTATGGGGATTTTCTTAGATTGTTCTGTTAGCTGATGAGTGGGCAAGTGGCGCTAATAATTCTGAATTATCTACACCACAGCTAACTTTGCATTGGATTGATAAAGCATTTTAAGTCTCTCTTTCCATATATAATAATTAATTTCTTTGTTGCTGCAGCCCTTGTTGATACTCTGGTTGCTAAGACTCATTCTTGGGAGGAGGATCGTGGCATGTTATTCATGTACGACAGTGTTCCGCTCCTTGCTATGCTAGAGGAATATACCATGCTAAGACAGGAAAGAGAAGAAGAAAAACGAAGACAGAAAGTATACTTTTTGTTTTTATCTTCGTAATGCTGATGTTGATCCATGACTAGTTACAGTTCATGCCGCCTTATTCTCTTTTTGTTCTCATAAATTTCAGGATCAGAAACGCATCATTGAGCAACATACCACCGAACAAGAATCTGTCTTTGGCTCAAGGCCTAGTCCAGCACGCCCTCTCGGTTCAAAGAAGGTGGTCGGACCCCGTACAAATGGAGGTGTATCAAATGGGACTCCTAGTCGAAGGTTATCTCTCAATGCACACCAGAGTGGCGGCAATGGTGCTAGATCCATGAGCCGGGATGGAAAGAGAGACAGCAACAGGGCAGTAGCTCCAGTGAACTATGTTGCGATAGCCAAAGAGGATGCAGCCCCCCGTGTGCCTGCTACTGACCAACTTCCTGCTACACCATGAGGACATTTCCTTTTTAAAAAAAAAAAATCACATATCGTACGAGTAGTGGTGATCACGTTAGGTTATGATAAAGTACTGGAGAGTAACTATTGGCGAGGTTAGAAGCTGAACTGCTTTGTTTGAGAAAGTCTCGTTCTTGATAATTATTCTGTTAGCTTCGTAAACACATAATATTTGTTACTGTAAGATATTCTGGTAGCAGTAAGCATGCTGTAGTTTGTACATTTTTATCTAAGCGCATCTGAGCATTCTGTAGAGGTGAAAGTTGCATTGTATGAACAGTGGTACCATTTTGCTGTCAGAGATATTTGTCGTGAACTGCACCTTTAGTTTATTATATTCTTGTTCGGCAATCGACCAAAGAGCACAGTGAAAGCTGCTAGACTTTTGAAATATGTATTTATCTTCTAGATATTGTAAAAAATGTATTTGATTTTCGTTTTACCTTTTTTTTTGTCAATTATTATAGTGCTGCGTTATCCAATTTTTATCTTTATGTTTTCCGTCAAATGTTGTTTTTTAAAAACCAATATTACTTTATATTACATTTCAAAAATAAATTTGAAAGCTAAGTCAAGTTTAAAATAAAAGCTCACTAAATTCGAATTAAACTAAAATGGAAAGTTTAATAATATCTAAATACATCAAATTCAAATTAAGCTCAGTCAAACCCATCAAAAATAAATCAAACCAAGCTTTAACCATCATTTCAAAAAATGTAATTCATTTTAGGCTCAGCTTAATTTAGTTACCTTATCAAACAAGGTTAATACCTCAAAACTAAACTCAGCTTGTTTACAGCCCTAGGAGTAACGCTTTCAAAATCTGATCGACAGACCATTTGCTCAGATGGTTCCTTGTTTTTCCGGTTGAATTGAGTGTGGTGAAAGACAAGGTGGGCACACCTTAGTAATCCACAAGCTATAAAATAACTCCCACAATTAATACAAGCTATAATCATCCATTATCACTGTATCAAAATCGCAGATAAAAAATAATAATAATGTTACAAAAAAAAATTTAACAAAGTAAATAATTTGAGCAAAGGAGTTGATTGTAATAGTTTATTTTCAAATACATGAGTTTTGAGGTTTCCATCAGCTCGGTAGAAAGAACTGCATTGTTCGAGGTCCATTATACATTTTTCATTGAGATAAATACATCGAACAATCTGCACAAACATATCCCAATATGAATTAAAAAAAACACTTTTATGTTTATGATATTTCAGCTTGAACTAAAAGCATGGTATCGATATAATACTCACTATAACGTGATTTTGATAGGACCAATTAGCCAACCAAGTGTAGCAATTCTATATAAATGGAGGGGCGAAAAACAATTCGGAGAAACAAACAGTAATTAGCATTTAAGCTATTAATGTCAGAACATATCCCCCAATTGAAACACTCCTTATTCGCACTGCAGCATCAAACAAATGTTAATACTAGAGCATAATGAAAGTTGTTAGTCTTTCTAGATATTAAGCAACGATGAGCAACATATTACTTTATACCAATGGTGATAAGTTCAAAATAAATATAGGTAAGTAGAGGCACACGGATCTTAAATGACTGATAATAGAGAACGAAACTTACATATCGGCTTGGAAAGTCTCAGCTAATCCATTAAAGAACATGTCAAACCATCCAGTAATCTGAAAAAATAACTGGTGGAATACTAATGACGAGCTGAGGAAAAGAATACTTCCAGAACTGGAGAGTGGGGCAGCTGGTGTCATTACATTCATATTTCATACAGGGAAAACCTGTAGATCAAGTAGAAGCTGAAATATAAAAGCTCAGAAAGCTATGCCACTAAGTCTGTTACATACCTCTCTCATCTTTTATAGCCACTTTCCTTCATCAAATGGCGGTAACTTCGACCTCGGATTATACGTTGCCATAAGTATGCTAGACGCTCCCGAAAGTTCATTTGCAACTTTTGTTGAACAAGCCTAACCATCAGGAAAATAAAAGGTAAGAGAATGCTTAATGGCTTATATTCCATGGATACCAAATTTAAACAGCTTACCATCTCACTAGGCATCTCTGGATACCACGAGAAATTGG
This sequence comes from Kaempferia rotunda, assembly GCA_037177415.1. NCBI lineage: Eukaryota > Viridiplantae > Streptophyta > Magnoliopsida > Zingiberales > Zingiberaceae > Kaempferia > Kaempferia rotunda. The sequence goes on along the minus strand of JBAMIB010414615.1, from coordinate 9,180 downwards.
CCGAACAAAAGATGGATCTCTCTGTGTATATAACAATCCCACCTAGTCAATACGACAAAAGTAATATGATATGAAATGTTTGTTTAGCTAGGATTAGAGTGTGCTGATGAGTGTAAATTCAAATTTTCATTTCTTTGTGTACCTCCAACATGGCAAGAAGTGAAGGATCATCCAGTATTTCAAGGCTCTGGTCAGCTAGATAATTAACCTAATCAAGATAAGAGATGAAAAAAAAATAGATAAATATTAAACTCCATAACCGGTCTGGAATGTTATCCTAAACCACATCCAAACAATATTCTTTCCGCACGATGAAAACCATAACATTGAGAATCCATAAAAATATACTTATGTAAAGCCACTTCAGTTCAGCATCTTTTGGTACTAGCAAATATTCATTTAACATCTAAGATTCAAAGAACAAAGCATGATGAGCCAGCATATCATCCTTCAAACACTATTGATCAACATTCATCTTATCAGTGATATTGATACTCCCTATCTCTAAGGTAGAAGGGACCAGAAAGTGATTTTAGTAGATCATTCTTGATTGTGATTTGATCAAAAAGTGAAACGGAGAAAACTAATTGCCAAGTCGATATATTTGATCTTCTCCCAAAACCCACCTTCAGATGGGACGAAAATATCTTCTAGTCTTAACTATAGTGAATATCAATATAGAAATAAAAATTTATCAGTCTCTCAAATCAATTAGCTGATCACGAATGTGGAGGAAATAAAGAATTGGGCTACAAGTTCTTCTAGGAAAAAGTTAGTAAAGCAATAGAACTATAGAAGTAGGAAAAGAATGATTCACAGGAAGAAAAAAAAACAATATAACACACAGAAAAAGGATACATCCTTTTCTCTTACTGATAAAAATCAGTAACGAATATAGAAATAGTATAGTAAGCAACCATATTCAGAAATACTGAGTGATTTAGCCTTAAGCATTCCATACTACAATGTCCTAAAATAGAAAAAACAAAGTCAAGCCAAGGAAAAAAAAACATAATGAGAAGACTCCTTACACCGAATTCAGTATCCGAAAATGATTGGACAAAATCTATGAGTTGAATCTTTGCCCACATGATAGATGAAACAGGGTCATTAGTGCGAGGTGGATGCCTCCAAGGTGCGCCAAAATGCAATCGATCTTCAGAAACTTTACCATTATATGCATCAAAAGCAAACTTTTGTACAATGAGTAAAGCTGATTCCATGGCTGGGTTCACCACAGTAACCTGCCATAGCAGACCAAAAACTATGGAAAATAATCTACGACAAGATACTAAAAGGATAATAGCTCAAATTTAATACTTTTATCATACTTAAAGAAAACTTATTATTATCTAAGCAAATCATGAATGTGTTTGAGTATATATCAATGTACAAAAAGAGAGTAAATTGCACCTTTTTGCATCTTTATAGATAAAAACATTAGCAGTTGAATAATGAGGCTAAGCATTTTAACCAAAAGTAAAAAAAAAAACTGTTTTTTAGGGGGAGCTACAAATGCTATGACATACTTCTGTTTGACAAAGGTTACATGGCAAGCTCAACAGTATAATAGCACATGATATATCACTGTCAATTGAGAAATAAATCCAAGTTTAGCACAAAATAAATAAAAAGGAGAAATGTTCAAGGTGAAAATATCCACTAGAATAGGAACTGAACTCTAGTTAATTTCACTATCATTGCAATAGTTGTTTTATTAATAGAAACAAGTTGTAGTTTTGCAACTTATATATTGCACTATAGTTCAGTAAATCACAAAACTCAAAGAAACAGGATTGAACCAGAAAATCCATAAACAAGATGTGCAATATTCAAAGATTAATTGATGGTGTTTTCAATGCTTATTCAGTTACCATGGTCAAGAGTAAAATAATAATAATAATTATTATTATTATTAAAAATGCTAAACTAATTTTTGATAAAGCAACAAATAGCTTGAATGGAGTTATTTCTTTGATCAGACAATAAAATGAGAACTTACTTGTAGATACGATAAGTAGGCATCTACAATATCCTCAAAATTACTCTTGTCACCCTGATATGCCCTAAAAAAAAGGCACTTATAAGTCCCATGTAAACATGACTAATAGAAAAGAATTCACCAAGCAGGTGAAATATTCCAAAATTTTTAAAAATGGTGTAAACAGTAAGTCCATACTAACTTAAATAACCTTACCAACCACATAAGAAGACATGTAACACATCAAAGGCTAAAGGAAACAACTACCAAACAATTTATCATTAGAATGTTGCACTGAAACCAAAATTGGCACCGTAAGCAAAGTGCTGAATAGAAGGATTGTGAGAGAAACTTCTCTAAACCTTTTGCATGTTCCCTTAAGATCCTTTTACTCAAAACTAGTTCATAAGCGTACTCTGATAATAAAATGGAGGCTTATTCAGCCAGAAGAAAGCTAGTTGACTAGTTACTTACTCTGGGTAATAACCACTTTGTTTGAGCACATAAAGTTCATAAAGTTGTCGTGGATTTGAACCAAGTACTTCGTCAATCACTTTCCACTATCACTTCATAAAAGATATATTCAGTATATTACATGAAATAGTTGGAGGTAAAATATCCATGTAGAAATAGAAGTCAAAGGGAAAAGGTTTCAGAATGATCAAGATAGCAATACTACCTCAGACTCTTTGAAGAAATCAGAAACCATATGCAGCTTAGCTTCTTGAGGCATCCACCCAAAAGTCTACCAAGCATTGTTTAGAGTATAATAAATTAATCACTTGCCAAAAGAAGGTCATGAAATGCCAAGGTTCAACAAAAAACATAGGTAGCATACCTCGCGTGAGATAAAAATGTTAGGAAATCCGAAGTCAATAAAGGCTCGGTATGAATAGTAACTAAAAGCAAATAGAGACAGTTAAGTACTTCCAAATTTAAGAAAGAAAGCAAAATATCCTCAAATTATCAAACCAACAGTAACTAAAAATCTTCTTCTGATAAAAAGAATAGACTGAATCTTCCTAAAAGTGATCAACTCAAAAATAACAAGAGCCACCTACAACAATTATGCGAAGAATTGTACTTATATAATGGTAAAACAAAGTTGTGTAATGCTTCCTCAAAGTATTGCCAGAATACAGTTGACTGGTCAGCTTGAACCAAAGAGATTAAGTATTAGCTGAAGTAACGCATTGATCACATCTGGCTGCAAGACTAACACTGTTTTTTTAGATATGCAAGTTTTTTTAGATTCCCGACAGGCATATGAATGCAGTTACATAGGGCTTGAAGGCTTTTCCTTTTCTTCCTTTTTTTAAGGAATAATAGAGAAACAAAACAAATCCACTTAAGCATCAAAGAATGAATGGATTTTTTTTACTAGATAGATTTAGCAATATATGCAGGTCACAGTCAAAATACATAACTTGAATAAGAGACAAATGTATGATAATACTCTACTATCCATATTAAAGCATAAGTCACAATCAAAATACATAACTGGAATAAGAGATAGATATATGGTAATATTCTACCATCCAAATCAAAGGATAAAAACACATGCTAGATCAAATTCAGCTTACCAGCATATCATTAATAAACTATTGTCACAGGTAATTGGGGTCAATACCAGTCAATAAACTATGGATGATTGCTACACCAGTTCAACGCAATGTACAGTTGGGATAGTATATCGAAACTGACAAACAACAGGAAGTTGATTTCTTTCCCAATTTCTCTTTCCAATTACATCATGTCATCAAGTATTTTGAAATGTCTTTCACCATAGTAAGTGAAGGTTTTAAGGTAGACATATTTTGATGGAGCATAGAAATTTTTTTGATACAGATAAAAGATAAATTATTCTGCAACTGTCACATATAATTCCACTAGCTGCACCAGCTATTGATATTTATTTATCGATCATAAGTTATAAATATTAACAAAAGAAAACCTAGTTAACACTCGTGCATAAGAAAGAGTACTTGACTGAATAGTATCAGTCTTACCTATCTGATGTTACAAGAACGACAGGTAAGCATCTTTCATTCACACCTAGGGCTATCAACCTCCAAATGAAACTATCATGATACATTGTAGCAGAAACTGTTGAATCATCTGTTAAAATTGCCTTTCGCAGAACATCTACATTGTTTATAACCAGTTTTGGCTGCAAAAAGAATTTAAAAAATCACAAGAAAGAATTTGACTTCACATTCTGTTGTAAAGTGGTATTTTTCACCAAAATGTGCACATGGTAATGAAATAAAACAAACAAAAGATACAATTTGGTTATTCAATAAATAGAAAAAGGTAATCAGAAAAGACAGAAAAGAAGAAATGACATAACTAGCTCTGATATCAATCTTATTAATTGATAGCCTTCAAAATTTTATGCAAGATTAAGTAAGCAACATAATCAGGAAAATACAGGGGGAAGGAAGAGAAGGCACAGAGGAAAAAGAGGAATTTGAAAATAACAGAATTTTGCCAAGCAAATTTGAACACTTGATCAAAATCACAACATAATCATTTTTAAGTCTCTTGGTTACTATGAAGGCATATGTGGACTCCAATATTATCGCATAATACATCCATCTATTCCTATTAAAAACTTAAGAAAAAAAATAATATGTATCAATTTTGGAAAAAATTATCACATAACCTATTTTTAATTGTTCAATTAATTTAAAAACATAGGCGAACTTCAATGGTCTCGTATAGTGCATATATTTGTTCAAATTCATGAGAAACCTCAAATTGGCCATTTATCAGTTTTGGCAATGCTATATGGCCATTTTAAAGTCTTTTGGTCATTAAGAAAGCATGGATAAATTCCAATGACCAACTATTGCTCATCTATTTATTCAAACTCAAAAATCAAAAAGAAAATGAACATATAGCAATTATAGCTGAATATGTTACATAGGCTTTTGGGGTCATTGGGTTATTTTGAGAGCATAAGTGCACTCTAATGAACTCCTAGAAATGCATCTATTCAAATTTAAAATTTAAAGAGAAAATGACCATAATTGTTGACCTGTTTGACACATTGAAAGATTAAGCGAAATTCACTAACTAATCTTCTATAGTGTTGTATCTTTCAGTTCAGATTAAAAAAAAAAATTATTTACATTTCATTTCTTTTTAAGAAAGATAATTTGTTTTAAAAGTTAACAAATGTGTATCACTTTAAAGTCTATTACTTTTAAAACAATTTTACATTCTGTTTTATTTTAAAATTTATACCTTTTAAAAAAAGATTTTTTTGATAATTTATAACTTTTTTAAAAATTACATATTTTGATTTTTATTTATTTATAAATAGCATCTTTTAAAAATTTATGGTAGAATTCATATCACTTTGCTTTCTATCACCTTTTTAAAAAATTCACATTTTGTGATAATTTATCAAAATGTATATTTTGATACTTTTAAAAGTTTATAATTCAGGAAATAATTTTTAAAGACTTATGACAGAATCTATATACCTTTTCTCTCTATTACCTCTTTGAAAAAAGTTAACATTGTTTTTAATAATTTTTTCATATTTTTAATTTATAACTCATGTGGCAGTTCTGATTAAAACCGTAAATTTGCTTAGGCATGTATGTTAGGTCAATTGGGATGCCGATCTAGGGTGCAACAGTTTAGGTAAGTTTAAAAAGATAAGTTTGATAGAAAAAATAGATAAGGCACCCAAATTTAAAAAAAAAAAAAAAAAAAGGTGCCATTTTGAATTCTGCCCAAAGGAAAACATACAAGAGACAGAAAAAGCGGCCAAAGAGAGGAAGAGGAAGAAGAGTCTATGTCCTTTTTACCTGGAAGAAGTCAATTTCTGCTGCACTGGAGAGGATATCGAGCAAGAGGGAGGGCCAATCAGTAGATGAATTAGCCAGAGACCTCGAGAACCCTCTTTTGCGGTTTAGATCCCTAATGGCCTCCCTCCTCCATTCTTGATGCATTTTGATAACCTCCTTCGCAAGCTTTATTGATACCGCTGTCTCTCTCATGTGTGCTACCTCCCCCATGGAGTACTTTCTCGTACCACCTGCTGAAATTGCTTTCTCCTCCGTGGCCAGATTCGCATTTATCTCTTCACTTCCGATCCGGGATAAAAAAGTGAACATAGCCTTAGACCAGAGGGCAGAAACAGAAGCCGTCTCATCACGCTTGGAGAGGCGATTGGGTCCTATGATGCGTTTGAGAGCGGTGTGGAGGCCGTGCCACTTGTTTAACGCGTCAAAGACATCCCGGCTGCCAATGCTGCCGCGGCGCACACCTTGGTCGACTAGGGCCTCGAGTTCGCTCTCCAGGCGGCCACGAATTGCTCCCAGGGATGGCGGCTCCAAGGCGGTCGAGAAAGAGGCCCAAGGTCGGGTGGCGAAGGGGTCACCAGCAAAGTCGACATAGGCCGTAACGTGGGCGCCTTTATTCCATTCCGGGAGGAGACCTGCCAAAGCGAGACAAAATCTATAACAGCAAGAAACACGAGAGAGCAGAAGGGCACAAGGGGAGAAGAAGGAAAATGATAGGAGAACCGACGGTGGAGCAAAAGGGAGGTTTTTCCGACGCCGCGCGGACCGTGGAGGATGACGGGCTGATGAACGCGGTGGTGGTGAGCGTAGTTGTTGAGGATTGTCTCGAGGATCGGCCGCGGGATGATCCGCCACCCCTCCGCCAAACTCTTTGTGGACTCCTTCAATGCCGCCGCCGCCGCCATCGCCATCGCCAGCCGCAGGGCGACCGATTCCTTGATGCGGCTGCCGCAAAGGACCTAACACTTTGGCGTCAGATAATCATTAGAGACTGCAACGGACGGAGGTGGAACGGCGAAGCGCACATTCGACTCGAGCAACGGCCACGTCCCCTGGGACCTTGATTAGGGTTTGTTACTTTTTGGCTCCCATTCGGTGGAATCGGACCGGATGCTTTCACTTGAGTCGCGTTTCGCGTCAAATTTACATTTTATTTATTATTTGCTAAATTTATTATTAATTTATTTATCGATTATTTTTTTTTTTCATTCTTTAATTGCTTAGGCAAACACGAAACTGAGATCCTCTTATCCGTACTGGACCGGTCCTAATTCAGTGATTATCAGTGGTTGATTCACCAATATATAAGTATTGTCTGGACTAAAACTCGGCTTATTCTAATATATACCTCCTTAGTATCTTGACCATTTATATTAATAGCTAATAGTCATTTATGATTTATCTCATTCGTATTGATCTGAAAACGGATTAGTAAAGGCGCTGGGACGAACGAATCCCCTTTACCACATGTCTGGACTGAAACTCAATTCTCGCCTCTGTCCTTACTAGGGGTGTCAATTTGGGTAGGTCGGATCGGATTCGGGTCGGGTTGCGAAATTTTTTTTTTCAACTCTCAACTCGAACCCGACCTGATCCGACCCGAACTCAACCCGAAATGCCTCAACCCGAACCCGAACCCGACCCGCATAACCCATATAACTCAATTGAAATTAACTTTTTTACTATTTTTCCAATAATTCTTCACTTTTATCTCAATATTTTATCACCATTATACTAACATTGATATTAATATACACAAAAACATCTTAGTTTTCAAAATAGAATTTGATTTAACCCTAAAAATCAACTAACCCCTAAAATCGGATCAACTCGAACCCGACCTGACCCGAATATTTTCAACTCGAACCCGACCCGAACCTGAAAAATCTCAATCCGAACCCGATTTATTTCAAGTCGAGTCGGATTGGATCGTCAGATCGGGTTTATTTTTGACACCTCTATTTCTTACGAGCTCGTCGTTTCCTTTTTCTCCTCTTTGTCTGCCCTTTTCTAAGTTCTAACACCTGTCAACTGCCCGCGATCTCATATGGTGAAATAATTATTGAAGAAGTATATTTTTCTATTAAATTCGCTCTAATAATATTGGTTATATAGATTTAAACCTCTTCATTATATGCAAATTAATTAAATGTATGGAACTAAAAACGGAATACAGATCAGTCACCTACGTACGTAAATGATCACCACACTACTCGAACAAGTCCAATGCTACAATGGAATTAATTAATTAGTTAATTAATTAATTAATTATAAACCCAATTAATCAATCCATCTTCCAAGCGTGCAGGAAGAAGCAAAACTCCGAAGAAGATCCACGAGCAGCACTAACATCGTTGTTGCGAACCGAGGTAGCGGCGGCGTCTTCGGGTTCTCCGGCCTCCGGCGGCTCGGCGACCGTCTCCGGCAGGCCGGGCTTGAACAAGAAGAGGGCGTGGGTGAGGCCGTGGGGCTTGAAAAGCCAGTCGTGGGCGTCCCAGATCACCTGGACCGGGAGCTGGTCGATCCACACGACCTCGTTGCCCCGGAACTTCCACTGGAGGTTGGCGACGTGTAAGAGGACGGCGCCGTCGACGGTGATCAACAGCTCGCTGCCGTCGCGGTCCTTGGTCTGGTCGGAGATGGAGTGCTCCACCACGATGTCGTGCTCCTTGCTCCGCTGGCTGTCGAACGTTGCCCGAGCAGCGAAGCTCCGCTTTCCCAAGACCGTCTCCTTCTTCGACACCAGCGTCGCCTCCTCCAACGACGGCCGCGACCTTGGATTAATTATATAGAACGCAATTCAAGCTACTTCCATCGAGAATTTCCAAAAAAATATATGGCAAAAGTTCAAAGCCAAAGGGAATTATATCCATCGGACCTGGTTTTCTTGTAAGCTTTTTTCTTCCTGTCCCCGAGCAACAGCGCCACCTCGTCGCCGGAGACAACGGCCACGAAATATCCTTCGTAGGGCTCCGGACCATCGCCGAACTTGGCCAGCCGGAAGTTCCACGACACGTCGATGTGGCTTCCGTCGACGTCGAAGGACTTGGATCCCTTCTTGCTCCAGAAGGGCCACGGCTTCAACTCCACCTTGCACGTCGCCGCGCCGAGGCTGCCGTCGATCGACACCGAAAGCGAGTGGTGTATCATGTTCTTGCACCACACCACCGTCACGGCACGGAGCGCGCCGCCGATCTTAGCCCTGTACGTCGAGATCACCGAGCACTGCGGCCCCTTCCCGCCGCCGCCGCCGCCGCTGCTGCTTGGGGTCGGGTCATCGTTGGCACCAGGATCCTGATCCATCTGCGATTAGATTTCTCCGTCAGAGATCTCGATGAATTGCTTTTCATTTATTTGGACCCGTCAGAACATTAGGATTAG
>JBAMIB010414146.1:0-19100 GCA_037177415.1 Kaempferia rotunda | reverse complement strand
GCTTCTCATCCCTTGAACCGTTGCACGATTCCTTCTCGCTCCGCCGGTGCACTCGTTCGTAGCTTCTTGTCCCTCGGATGCGCCGAGTCCGTCGACTCGATTCCCGTGCCATCTTTCTCATCCGCCGCGTCTTAAGCTCAATTTCTTATATTCTTAAGCTCCTAGACACTTAGATATGAGGCTTAGAACATCACAAGACCTAACTTAATTTAGTTGATAACATCAAAACCAATTTGAGACACTAACAATAAGATGTAATAGGGTAAACCTCTATGAGTCACAAGCTACCTTAACCTGTACTAATGGGATTTCCACAAACTTAGCAAGATTGAATCTAAGTGGGACTTTTCTCAAGACAATAATTCTTCCTTCTCTTTAAAAAGATAGAAGTGAAAGGACAGGCGTTGAAAATATAATCAAAGTTTCATATTAAAAATATATTAAAAAAACATCGTAAATTTAAAAGATAAAAGATATTTTTATTATCTTTATTAGTATAAGATATTTTAGGTAAAATTTAAGAATAAATCTATGAAGACTTAAACCCAAAGTGAACAATATTATATAATTGTGGAGATATATGAATTTTTTTAGTCTAAACAAGTAGTATAAGGCCCATACCAGATGTCATGTGAGGTGGACTTAAACAAAGTTGAGAGGAGGTCCGGAGCAAATCAAGAGTAACAAGATGCTGTGTGGAGGCCCAAAGTAGATCAACAATGACTAAAGGTTTGAGAGACAACTCGGACCATATATAAGAGTAATGAAATACAATCAAAGTTTCATATTGGAAATATATAAAAAAGATCATGAGTTTAAAAAATAAAAATATCTCCATTGATATGAGGTCTTTTGGATATAGTCCAAAAATAAATCTATAGAAGCTTAGACCTAAAATGAATAATATCACACTATTATAAATATATATGAATTCTTAACAAATTGAGAAAATATTACCAAGCGATTAATAAGTTGGACTCTTCTAATCTTGTCCACGAGATATTACTGAGAGAAATATCTTAGATTGCTTTAGATACTTGATCAAATTGGGCACCACAAATACAAAGAGCTTATAGATGCATGTGGCCCCAACGTTCACTTGCACATCTGAAATGAATGCCTCTTGCATGTTAGTCAGCTGATCTACTCCAATCAATTCAAACGGTTTGGTAGTCTCCTTACTCTACTTATAATATGATTGTTCCTGATTAATAGTTTTTGAGATGATCTATACGTTGACTGTGAGAAGACCTTTAATTCAATCGAAGGAGCCCAAGATCATAAACGGGTCTGCCACGTTACAGTACGGTAAAGAGGGAAGAAAACATCAGCAAATATGTCAGAGAGGGATCCCGACGTAGTCATTCCGATGATCAAGTTAGTTGGGAGGTTAGGTAACCGGCATAGTCCTCCTTACCTACTTTGACTTTCCTTTGCCTAATTGTAATTAGGACTTTCTTTTGCCAATGTGCGATCCTCTTTGACCCACTTGAACTTCCCTTTGCCTAACCGCAGTTAATACTTCCCTTTGTCAATGTGCGATCCTCCTTTATATGCTTGGACTTTCCTTTACTTAACCACAGTTAGAAATTTACACTTACTTTACCTTCGAGACGGGACTTTGTCTTGCCTAACCTACAATTAAGACTTTATATTTGTCTAACCTTTAATTAGGATTCTCCTAGTCAACTATCCGGTCCTCTATGACTTACTTGACTTCTCTCTCACATATTGTCAGGTATCCGATCAACTTTGACTTAATTTTTTTTACATATTGTCTAAATATTAAAACTCAAGCTCAATAAAATTAGTCAACCTTAACAAAGGACAATTGCACTAGTAATTTTCCAACACTATTGTGATGTCTAGAACTTATATATCTCAAAATTTATTTACTATTTTTTTTATATTAGAAAACTATATAAATGTTTAATCTATTTGTTTATATATATTTTAATACGATGTTAATTTTAATTTATTTTTTTTAATGATAATAATTGAATAGAATTTGAATGATAATAATTGAATAGAAAGAAGATAAATTATAAGTATATAAGATATCTGATTCTTTAACGGATATGAATATACCCATTAGATATTCTATACTCGTTAAATATAGAAACGGAGGATATAAAATCCAACCTAATTTTGACTCATTGTTGAATCTTGGAAATTCTAAAGAGCTTAAAGTTTCAGATCTTTCCATTCATCAGTTCTGACATCAACAAGTATTAATTAATATAATGTGGCATATCAGATCAGATCAGTCATTTAAAACTCTATCGAAAATTTTATTTAATCACTCACTCGATTTCATGTATCTCCATATCTGACAGCTCATTGCCACTCCACCAAATTCATCATGCAAATTTCAGTATCCTCCCTGGCCTTCTCACTGTTTTTAATTTCTGAAATATTTATCTGGAGCATGCCACATGGTGGTTAGGGCATCCCTTTACTCAGTCACTTCAGCAAGAGTAGGGTTCACTGACTTCACTCTAAGAAAGAAAGGTGGTGGTGCTGGCCAATGGAATGATTCTGCCTGCAGCTTTATTGAGTTTTAGGGAGGCATATGGCATTCATGCATGTGTATTATGGCTCCACTGTTGGTCCCAATGGCATGCAGTAGTGCCACTTTTCTTACAGTAAAAAGAAAAGAACTTTTGCATTTAATTTCCTGCAGGCTTCAGAAATCTATTCAGTCAAGGTTTAACTGGGTTAAGGTTCTTATGGCATTTGTTAAATGGATGCATGTTTTTGTCAGGGTTGAGGGGTCAGATACTCAGCTTTATTTAATTGTCCTTGGAGCAGAAATGTTTGCTGCTGGGCCTGCATGAAGAGTTGGATTTGGTAGGAATGACAATTATTAAGCTGGTTACTGTCAACCTTACAGTCTTCTTAATTTCTGATACTGATGATCACCTTGTTTCCAGAAACCATCAATTGAGTTTATATCCATCCTGCAAAATTTGTTTAGTTGTGGTATAAATACATTTAGACATGGAGGAATAGATCATTGTTTGCTGCAGCATAATTAAGCAGGATCTATCTATTCAAACAAACAAGAACAGTGAGTGAAAAGGGAGTAGTGTCTAGTGCCTTCAAACTATTAAACACCAAATAAACTAAAAAAAAAAAGAATTTGTATCATTGATCTTCCTCGCCTAGAAGAAACTCGAGTCTTTCGATCGGGGAGATTAGAGATCCAATATCATAAGTCTTGCATAACCATGACACTAGGTATAATCCCCATATGAATTTATGTCTTGGATGCCTAATTACATTGTGAAATATCATGATAATATATATCATTAGATACAAATTGGAGATACATCATAATTCTTGGCGCCTAATGGTACTATCTCTAATTACAGTTTTGATCTTATGATATTATCAAACCCTTTTATATTAGTATGAATCATTTTGGAGAAAGGATTAATTATGAGATGAGAAGATGCTTGATATATATATATATATTAAAAATTCCAACACATCTCAATTTTGTAGCAAAGGGCATCCAAAATTATCATTTTTAATGGTTTCATATTTTCCTAGTAGAGGGCCAAATTGCATATTTAAAAAAAACATAAAATTTTGAATATCTAAAATTAGAACTTTGAGTATCTTGGGCATTAAAAACAAGTTAAATCTATTTTTTGAGGGTGTTCGAGTCAACTTGATTGATGTTGTTTCACATGACATGCTTGACTTATGTACAAGTTTCTTCATGTTCTTCTTTAAAAATTTTAAAGAATTAAAGCTATTGTTTAGATTGAGCTTTGCTTTCTAATTGCAATGATGTGGATTTATTGGTTTCTATTGCCCCAAGTTTAAGTCAGTTGCCAAACATAAAAAGGAGATATTGTTAGAAAAATAATTCCTCTCGCTTATGACTTAGGTCTAACCATGCATGGTGTTTAAATGATTTGACGATGTAATTTAAGTTAGTTGTTTATGTTTGACCATGTACATGAAATGTGTAGGTTTATTCATGCAAATTGGAGATTTAAATGATAACACTAAGCTGTTGAGCATGGATTGAGAGTGAAGCTACGATACATTTTGTACTCGCATATATATAGTCATTTCTTTAGTTGACATCATGTATTCATGATACGTTTTGTACTCGCATATATATATATCATGTATTCATTTTATATATATATATATATATAGTCATTTCTTTAATTGACATCATGTATCTAGCTTATGCCGACTAAATTTGACATGTATAGTCATTAAACTTTATGAAGGACTTACAAATTATGTGACGTTATAATTGCATCCCTAGCTATGACCAAGTTGATCACCAAGATGTTTTAATGTGTTTGAAAGACATACTTAAGTTATAGATGTTATTTTGTTGTTAAATTTGTATAAAATGAGTTTCTAAGGACTTAATAGATTTCCCATTAGTGTATCCACAGCGTGCACGCTGCGGATAAACTTTTCCACAACACCCGGCCTCACACGACGGAAGTGTTATAACTTTTAACGGTTTATAGTTGTGCAACATAAAATGTGGGCTGCGGATATGCCGCGAATAAACTTTTCTGCAGCACCCGGCCGCATGCGGTGCAAGTATTATAACTTTTAATAGCTTGGAGTTGTGCGACATACAATGCGTACTGCAGATATAATAATTGCACGTTGCGGAAAGAAATATTTGGTACAGTGAAAATTAGTGAAGATTTAGAGGTGTGCCCTAATGGACAAATGATGCCCTTATAAAATGAGACTTTTAGGAAAATTGGGAGAAACAACCTTTGAACATTTGAAATCTTGGAAGTGAGAGTTGTTTAGGTCGGAAGGGTTGAAGATATAGCTAGAGTCTTAGCAAGTTGATGAAGCCGAGAGAGAGAGAGAGAGAGAGAGAGAGATAGATTATTGAAATGTAATTGCGGTTCACACTTTTGGATAACATATATCTTTGGGATGATGTAATTAAGGGTTATCTAGTTTGTCTTACAAAGTCTTCAATTACGGAACAACAGCTTCTTGATTGTAGTTTACGGTCAAATTTGATCTTGAAGCTTTGTGTGAGCTTACAAGGCGTAAGTTGAGCAAATTTGGGATTCTAAAGCAGATTGTGTCAACTGATATATAGTTATCCACTCGACTAGAACATTTAAGTTACTTTGAGTACTGTTGAGTCAAACTAGAATCCTTTTCTCAAGATCATAATGTTAATAAGAAATTTAGTAGGCTAGCTAAACAAGATTTTAATCAACTAATCACTTGGTTGAGTACATTGAACCGTCGACTATATCGATCGGAACTCAATGATAGCTTTCAAATTCTAGCTAAGTGGTGTGGTGTTTTAGTCAACTAAACTTGTTAAAAAAACTATTAGTTGGAGGCATATTTATATAAACATGTAGTTTGTGGATTTTTTTTTGTTTTTTTCACATTTGCATAATGACTTCAAATGAATATTGCTGCATTATAATGTCTTTTTCCATTTTCCCCTAAACCCTAAATCCACTTTTGCTTACTTCCTCACCCTCGATCTCTTTGCCCATGCCGACAGCCACCGACTCCACCTTCCCAATTCCCACATTGTGATTTCCAGCATTGTCGTCATTGCATTGTTGTGTTGCCGTCATCATGTCATCGCCTACACACGCGCTTAGACCCTTCGAGATTTCGATTTAGATAGAGTTTTCTTGCTTGATTCCTGTTGATTTAGCTTTGTCATGATTAAATAAAGAATAAGTTTAGATTACTCAATTAGGTTGCTTGATCTCTTTTTATTTTGGTAAAATTCCTACTTCAATTAATATTCAAGTTTCTCCTTTGCTCCAAATATCACTATAATAGTCCAATATTTCAATTTTATTATCAGTTAGATTTGGTCTATCTCTTACAAGATTATACTTCCTAGTTTTCATTTAAATCTGACTTCTGTGAGTAATATTACTTCAGCTCAATGCTTATAAGTACAGAGAATTCGGATCTGGGCAAGTATCAATACAACAGAAGAACTTGGTTCGACAATGAAGATTGATCCTATTTTTCTTGAAAAGAGACAAATATATAGAAAAAAGACATTTTGATGATGTTACATGTGAGTATTCAAAAATACCTCAAGAATCTACCGAGGAAGTTTTTAAAGTTGATTATTTCTGGTACATAATAGATCAAACAATTGGATCGTTAAGAAAATGTTTTATCAATATGAGGAATATGAAGATCTTTTTAGATTTATTTTCACAGCTGAAAAGTTGAGTTCATTGATTGATAAGGATTTGAAAGCTCGTTGCAAGAATTTTGAAAGGAAACTACAAAGGAAAAAAGGAATACAGGACAAGATGTTTTAGATTTGAATGGAGATGACTTATATCAAGAACTGAAAATGCTATTTTTTAAATTTTTTTTGCAAATAATGAATTGTTTTCAGAATTCATTCATTGCATACAGGATATTATTGATTATTTCGGTTACTATTGCATCTTCTAAAACATGTTTTTCTGAAGTTGTTGAAATCTTGTTTGAGATCAACATGAACGAGATTGAAAGCATTAGTGATGATTTTAATTAAGAGTGAGTTTCTAGATTGTGAAAATTTGATTGATGACTTTGCAGTTAAAAAAGCAAGAAGGTTAGTTTTTCATAATTAATTGTAATAGTTATTTTCAATTTCTATGATGTAGTTATACTGATTATTAGAAAGGTGGAATATAACATTTTAATTATTATAAATCTTATTTTATGTGTTATGTTAATGATTTTGTATAACATTTTTTTGCACTGACCCCTCCAAAATCTAGAATTGATCTTGGTTGAGCGACCTTCCTAGATAGGTGGCACAAGATAACCCAAAATATTATTTGCATGTATCAGAAATCAAACCATGCCCCTATGTTGCATTATAATTATATTGTAGCAAAATATGATTATGCTCATCCTATGCACTCCTCACAGTCCACCCCAAATTATGTGACTGGAGGTAAATCACGAAATCAACTTATATGCGTTATAATTATATGGTGATATATGTGATTGTATTATTTGTTAATGATGAATGCTTTAGCATTCTATCGCTAATTTTATTAGCTACGTTGGTATCTTTCTATTCTCTCTCTCTAAAATAAGAGTTCCTTCAATATATGAGCTAGATGAAACTAAATTTTTAGTTAATAAGCTAGACTATGAAACAATATAGATAGTTACAACTTACAATTAAGGGGTAAATTTACCTGAGTGAGCGTAATCACCCCTAAAAGGTAGAATTACAACAAATAAATTGCCTGCTACAAAAAAATATATATATATATATGGGAAAGTTCCAAGGGTTTTTGTATATCAATTTTGAAATATTAAAATTATAAACTAAGATAAATTTAATTTGTTTGAGGTTAATTGTCACTTGAGGTAGATTAGTAGGGGGAGAAAGGAAAAGCCATTGGGCTCTTATTCTTGTGCCCACAAGATGCTTAGCCCAATCATCTCAACAACCGCCTAACCCCATAACTTTATGTTTATGATTTTTGAGGCGTGTACAAAATTAAAATTTTTTAAAAGATAGATCAAACATGTATTCACTATAGAAATTTTTTTAGACACTTAGTAGACATTGTGAGCTAACCTTTTAGACACTAAAAGTCCATCAATAGATACGCAATGCTCAAAATATAGGTGTGATTTTTTTAAAAAAATCTTAACGAGCATTTGGAACTCAAAATTGCAAGTGTAACGACAACAATATCATCTATAGGGAACTCTAATATGACTTAATAAGAAATTGGAGAGGACTAGAGTTAAGGAGATACAAAGGACAAGCTAATTGTGTGCTAGCGAGATGTGCTTAATCTTAAAAAAAAATGTGGTGATGAGTTTTACTTAACAAAAGCTTCTAGTAGTACCAAAAGATATCTAATCATTATTGCAAAAAAGAAAAAAAAAAAAAGGGGATAATTTACGGATAAGGAAGAAGATAAGAGCCATCTATTAGACACAAATACAAGTTACTATATATTATAATAATAAGTATCTTTTTGACACGTTAAACTCTTAAATTGAAAACTTGTTAGACTTACCTAATTTGAGAAAAAAAGGGTTCAAAAAAATCAAATCAAATTAATGATGCAAGATGTTTAGTGCCTTGCTAGTTTAATATTATGTTAATTTGCTAAATTATTGTGCTCTATATAATTTTGTATCTAATATTATTTAATAATTAATTAAAACCACTTAATAATTGTAACGACAACTATCAATTAATTATTAAAATAGTTATAGCAATTAGTAGATATTAATTAGTGTAGTAAGTAATTTTAATTAAATATATTAAAACAATTATATAAGAAAAAGATACATACGAGCAAGTTAAATCTAGTATGTATTTCATGGGCTGTTATAATACAAATAATAATATTATTATTATTAAAATGAAAATATTTGTGTTAAAGGAAATGATGGAGGATCTTTTATTTTTTTAAAAGGGTGCCCTTGACACAATTGTTATTAGGGCGAGGAATATGTTTAAATCGAATCGAACTGATTAAATCAAAAATTACATTAATCATATTTTTTTATCCAAAAAAATAGAACCAACTAAACTGATACAATATCAGTTAATTCGTTTTACGACCGAAATAATTGAATTTTTTTAATTTGATTTGATTAAGTTTGATTTCGATTTGCAACTCATAATATCGTTTTGTTTTGGTTCTGTTTGATTTGTTTTGGTCCGATTTAACTTAAAATGTTAGTTTAATCGGAATAAGTGAATTTTTAATTTTAAAATCGAAACCAAATCGGTTATGGTTATGTTTGATTTGATATACTTTCGATTTGGTTCAATTTAACTTAAAATATTAGTTTAATCGATTTAAGTAAATTTTAATTTTTAAAATTGAAATCAAACCAATTAAATCGATATAATCGATATTTATAAAAAAATTTAAACTTTTGAATTAAATAAACTGAAATTTTAACTTCGATTGATTTAACCAATTAATTTAATCTAATTAAACTTTTATTCCCCCCAATTGTTATAATTATTTAAAAAAAAAATTGTCCATTTTTTCCTAATTTAAGTGGATATGAATCTTTTGGACGGTCCTGATTCATCCTTTTATAGAAACATCGAATGCATGGCCATTCTATTTCATCTTGCCATTTTCTCCGTCGCTCGAGTCTCGATTTCTTGCGCTGCTCGTGGTGGTTATCTTTTTGTCGCATTCCACTTCTCGAGAAGCGGCGATTGAGTCAGGGAGATCGCCGAGGTGAGCGATTTTATTACTAGATGAAGTGGAAGAGAGTAGGATGATCGAGTCGTCGCCTCAAATTTTCCCCAGGCGCGCCACGTGATTCCGCCTATTAAATTGGGGATTCCTCCGATTCGCCTTATTTAATAAACAAACCAGAAGGGAGCTCCGCTGCTTTGGTCCCGTCGATTTCACTGAATCGAGTGCTCTTCCGCTGAGAAGCTTCGAAACAGCTTTTGCTCCGACTGCTACTCGACCGGTCTCTTGGATTTAGGGCTAACTTTTGTGGAAGTTTGTTGATTTGGGGAGGAGGGACATGGAGAAGTACGAACTGGTGCGGGATCTGGGGTCCGGGAACTTTGGGGTGGCGAGATTGCTGCGGAACAAGGAGACGAAGGAGCTAGTGGCTATCAAGTACATCCCCAGAGGCCTCAAGGTTCCATTTTTTTTTTTCATTTTTTTTCCGCTTGATTTCGGTTGATGAATCTGATTGGAGATTAATATTTCTTGTTTCCGTTTGGTTCCTTGTTGGATGTGTGTGTAGATCGATGAGAATGTTGCAAGAGAAATCATCAACCACCGCTCGCTTCGCCATCCTAATATTATCCGATTCAAAGAGGCAAGAAGAGCTTCTATCATGTTACCTTTTTCGTTCTTTAGGTTCTGCAAAAAAAAAAAAAATTCTCTCTTTGAGAATACTTGAAAAACTCTTATTTTGTTTGATTTTTCTAGGTTATCTTAACGCCTACGCATCTTGGCATCGCCATGGAATACGCTGCAGGAGGCGAGCTGTTCGAGCGGATCTGCAGCGCTGGAAGGTTCAGCGAAGATGAGGTTACTTTTTTTGAATGAATCATCTGATTGCTTGATATAGAAGATTTTTTTTTTTTGACCTTTGCATATCTCTGATCGTTCCACCAGGCCAGATACTTCTTTCAGCAGCTCATATGCGGCGTCAGCTACTGCCATTTCCTGGTAAAATCCCCTAGAGGATGCTAAAAAAATTGGATTTTTATCATCGCCTCTGGAAAATCTCAATCCCACTATTGCAGCAAATATGCCACCGAGATCTGAAGCTTGAAAACACACTCTTAGATGGTAGCCCAGCACCTCGCCTCAAGATCTGCGACTTCGGTTATTCGAAGGTAAATCAAATATATACATACACCACCAAACTTATCTAAAAGAAAACTGATAATCTTGTAATTTTTCTCATGAGGCAGTCGTCCTTGCTGCACTCGCGGCCCAAATCCACGGTCGGGACGCCCGCTTACATCGCTCCCGAGGTGCTCTCGCGTAGGGAGTACGACGGCAAGGTCAGTTTCGCTCCCCTCACTCACACACACCATATCTCACCAGCATCCTGCGTGGCCGGGAAAGCGCGCAGCGGCTCAATAATGAAGCACGTGCGCGGTTTCCTCCCTAAACTTATTGTTACATGCGCCACCAGATGGCAGTATGGCACGTTGCAAACCGGGACCCCCTGCAACGTTTATCTTTGTTCGTTGTGGCTGAATGGATTCATTTCATGGGAAGGGGGGTCATTATGGTGGCGTGGTGCAGTCACCCAGAGTGGTGGGCCTGGTGGGGGCCGACCACCCAAAGGGTGATGTGATATGTTCCGTTGTTGATTTCTCCTCCTGTCACTATGCGTTCGATGCTCTTTTGCGTTCCCTCTTTTTCCCCTATTCCTCTGGTTGCTTTCCTTTCTCTTTCGTTCATAAATGTGTTTTGATTATTTTCCCCTTGTAGGACCTGTATATTCTCTGTGAGCCACTAGAAAATCACTGTTTTTATGCAAAAGAGTGCGTTTATGTTATCTGAGATGGTGTTCTTTGAGTGATTGACGTTTTATCATCAAAAGGTGGAAAAAGGGAAAGTGGGAGAAAATGATGGTTGGTGAAAGTTTTATCTGTTATGTGTTGACTATGACTTGATCTCGGTGAACTTTGGGTGATTGAATTTGTGATACTTAAATCTGGAATACCGGAACTATGTAGAGTAGAATATGGGCTGTTTCTCTTAGGATTAAGGTTAGAAGATGTCACTTTTATCGTAAATAAGTTGTACTGCTTGATGAACAGAAACAAAGATAGTTTAGAGAGGGAGAGGAAGAGAGATGAATTAGAAGGTAAATATTATTAACCTTATCACATTACATATCTGATTAAGCATTTGTTTGTTATTGTTGGCGCGACTAAATAGTATTCTATTACATAGTAAGTGTTGTTGCCCTAATCATATGGTTATGATTTTATATACAGCTTCCTAAATCTCATTCATCTTGACTAGGATTTTTGTTGTATCCTTACAGGCATTGCATGATTTTGACCAACTGTCAAAATTAGTGAGGGGTCCTGCCCGTGACCTATACTCATGAAGCAGTGTTAAACGATAATGTGCACAGTAGTAGCCAACATTGGTTGAACTCAAAATTGAGTTGCCCACTTCTAATTCCAATTGAATTGCATCTCTTCTAATTCAAATTCAATTTTATCACTTATGACCCTTTGGAATGACTCTCCATCCCCATAAAAAGGTTCATTCTTCTATTCCAATTTGTCCCAAACTAAGTAACTCTCTCCCCTTTTGTTTCTTTCTCTAATTGTCTAGAGGAAGGTTCACTAAATCTCAGAATTTGGAGTGTACCATAGATATGCTTGTGATCCATTGATGGGCCTTAGTTCTACGTCTTTTGCTATCTTATTAGTTAGAGTAGTGGGTGATGCATCACTAATGGTGTAAATGGCGGCAGACTCGCAATAGCTACACATAGGGGAACGACCATCACAGTTGTTCATAATGACTGACAAAGACACCACATCGTATCTTCATGGCAATTGGGTTGCTATGCTAGAGAAGTCTGACCATAATGTGATAGCGATTTCTGTTAGCTAGTACGAGGAACATGTGCTTCAATTGGTTCACTTAAGAACAAGAGTATTGTATGAAAGTGCTATGTGTTGGGTTTGGTTCCCAACAAAAGTTGGGAGGCAAGTGCCTCTATGTTGCTTGATGGTGCCAGCTTGTGGTGTAGTAGCTGGCTGCAGGAGAATCAAGTGCCAATTGAGGTTGTCTATGTCATAAGCAGATGCAGCAACGTCAGTCCTGATATGGATCTACTGCTGCCAGTGCTGCAGACATAGTAGCACACTTGTCAATTCTTGCACAGAGTTGCTGGATGGAGAAGCTTCAGGAGATGGGGAGACATTCTTCAAAAAAGCATTTCTTGTATCAGCAGACAAGAGGCTGCTGGAGATGAATGACAAATGTTCTTGTTTAGAATATGTTTAGGTTCGTAACCATATTGTATTCCGCTACCTAGTATTAGTTGTTTGCCAAATCTTATTGTTTGTTACAAATATATTCAATTATAGCATCTCGTAGTGATTTGGTATTCAAATATAATTAAAATTGACAAGAAAAAGTGATAATCTCATTAAACTTTACTTTCTCTCTAATGAAGTGACAAATTGCCTATTATGAAATACGAGATTTGAGGTTATATGTATCACAACTTATGGCTTTGTAAAGGCACATCCTAGGTTGGTCACCAGAATTTTAACTCAAATAAACTCATATGTTGTTAACTCATGACTCTATATTCTATTTCTGCATTCAACCTTGTCACCGCTATTTACCTCTTGCTCTTTTAGAAAATAAGGTTACCTTCTAAAACACAATAGTCATATAGATTCCCTGTTTATCAAGGAGCTGATACAATCGATATTAGAGTGCCCTATTATCTGAAGATGGTCTAATAAAATCATGACAATAAGATTTTTTTTAGTTCATGTAATGTTGGATTCTTAGAGTAGATACACACTGTTCATGATTTTGATTTTCCAGGAATTAAGAATGAACTGATCACACTAATAGCAAATGAGATGTTAGGCCATGTGACTATAAGATATAAAAAAAAATACAATACTAACACAGATTTATGTAGTTCGGAGACTCCAGTTATTCTCCACTTATGACTTGTTGGGTTAGTCAATCCAATAAATCTACTACAATTGCTACTTAATTAAAGCCAATTGAGGAAACTCCATACACTTCCAGTCCTTAGAATAACTAGTAACTCTCCTCTCAATAAGAAATGAAATGAATAGCTAAGGAGAGGAGACTACCAAAAGTTTATAAAACAAACCTTCACTTTGGCTTGTGATCCCTTAGAGAGTTATTTCAATCAAGTAGAACTACTTGGATGCTGAAAGTTCTCAAACAATTTCGTGCACTTTTTTACCGCTTAAGAAACCTTCAAATCTTAAACAAGAAAGTTTCTAACGACACTATTTTATCCGCTTCTAGTTGATTTGAATAATCTCCCAGGGTAAATGTAGCTATTAAGTAGCCAACGATTGTCAGGGCAGTTAATTGGAAATCTTGTCTAGCTGATGCTCATCTTCCAGTTGACTTGGCAACTACTATTTGAATAGAAATATTTTATTTCTCAAACCTTTGCATTCAATTGAGTCATGAGTCTACTGAACTCTCTAACTCTCCAACTGACACATATTCCACTTTAGTCGATTGTAATTGCTTAAATGTTCCTCCTTCACTATGCTTACCCCTTGTAAGCATACGTGAAGTTCTTGGATTAAACTAAACTGCCGACTACAATCAAGGACCTATTTCCCTTAGCCGAAGGCTTTCTATAAGCTATTGGGCAGTCTAACCCCTACCTAGTAATGCGCATCATCTCTGATGATGTTTCCTAAAAGTGAAAACCGTAAGATTTAATTCCCTCATAATCTCTCGTAGCTCACATCCGTTTCAAGTCTTCAACTCTATCGAAGCTCTTCATTGCCCTTGAATCCATTTGTGTCATGCCCTCAAACACTCAGATGCAGCATGTCATCTTTCACTCTTTGCTAACGAATCCAGTTCCTTCTGGTTACCTCAGAGTATACCTTGTGTTCTTTGCTAAAGAATCCACTTCCTTCTAGTTGCCTCAAAGTATATACACCAATTTCCACATGTCATCTTTCCTCACTCGCTTATCAAGTTCATCTACAAAGGATCCTTCTTCTGTTTGTGCTCCTCGTACGATCTCTATCTCTTCCATTGCCACATTATTGTTAATCTCCAACCTCGAGCCACCACTCTATAGATCATGGAAAATCTTTGGTTTCAGCCCCCACAGGTTGGCGCAGTTGATTCATGCAAGGATGTTGCTACTAATAGATTTAGGTTGATTCACAGGAGATGCTGAACGCTCCGCTGGTTGCCTCAACCCCTCCTTGCGTGCGTTGTTGTTGCTGGGTGAAGCCCCTGTGATTTACCTTCCTTCCAGACAGTGGGAGGGCCACCTTGGAGGGGTCGCTGAGGTGATGCTTTCACCTTTTGCTGCTTGGAGGGGTCGCTGAGGTGATGCTTTCACCTTTTGCTGCCAATGGAAAATCCTTGGTTTAAAAAAGGGTTATTTTTCTCTAATTCTAGATTGAAGTCAACCAATTACATAACCATGACAATTTAAATTCAGAAGATGATAAATTGTTGAGCAATAAATCTAAGCCAGATAAGATTTGAAATTAGGGTCGGAATGGGAAGTTCGATGGAATCCTATTTAACATCGTTCTCTAATGAGTCATTCTATCATCATCCATGGTTGAAGTCACCAAACATTACTACATTTGATGCCATGTCTTTTTCTTGTGGCTCTGGCCTGATGGGTTTTTTTAAAAAGAAATAAGGGAAATGACCAGATTGCTATGGAGGGAACCTGTGTTAGAAATAATGCCAAAATTGGATATTATAAAGTTTGTAAGTTTTAAGGTAAGGAAGAATGGATGTCAGATCTTTAGAAGGAACTAGGGGAGAGGGTGAGAAGGGATCATTGATGATTAGTGTGAATGTATATGGCTTACACCATCAATGGTTATGGTTGAGGTGAAGAAGAAATGTGAAGTCATGCAAGGGGCTTCAAGCCAAGGTTACAATGCATAGTCTACTAGTTGTCCCCAATTTCACATGTTACCAAATAAAAGAACATCTCTTCTTTTGTAGCTACTTTCCAGCTATCATTGGGTGTAAATTGTTTTTAAAAATAAAAAAAAATTTGAGAAGGGTGCACAAGTAGATTTCTTCACATGCGCATATGCACAACTTGGCAGCAATTCGCTTTAAGTCGATGTCAAGCATCCTTTGGGTGCTATATGCAATAGAGGGTAACACTCTCTTAAAAGTCAATGATCTTTTGAGGTTATTGCCCCTTTGAACTTTACCTTCCTAGTCTACTAGTGTGGTGCTTGGCCTTGGCATTTCATGGTTGTCATATGCAAGATTTAAAATTTCAAGTGTTAGAGTTTCGGTTTATGATCGGAACGATACGGTTTTAGTACCGTATCGTGTCGTACCTATACAATTATGCTACTTTTCTAAATATAAAATATATTAATTTATTTTTTTTATTAATATTTGATTGCTATAGATGTTCTCCCTAATAATTTGTCTCTATCTTCATCTTTTTTCTTAGTCTCTATTGTTTATTTTGTAAATCGATGGGAGGAAAAGAAATAGACGATAGAGTAAAGAAATTATCGAAGGAAAAGGAATTAACTATAAAAAATAAAACATAAAATGAAATTAACTATCCTAAACCCTAAACCTAGAAAGGATGAAAATAGCCTTAAACTATAAATTCTAAACCTAAGTGATGAAAATAGCTATAAACCCTAAACTCTAAACCTAAGAGATGTCAACCTATTGTTCACATGTTGGAGTTCTCAAGTTTACCTTTGCACGCACAAGGTAATGGACTTTTCCACGATTGAATTTGTGCTTGCAGCCTCGCTTGATCTCAAATTGACTTAAACCAAACTGGCAATACACACACATGGTTTCTCTATCACTTGAGTAGCTTAATTTTGGGCATTAGTTTTCCATTCATTCAAGAATTGATTTTATATAATCTATTCATTATATAGATCATTCGTGTCCAACTAAACATCCATTGTTAATTTAACAGTTGTTATGGAAATCAATTTCAGACAGGATGCTTTAGTCTCACCACTTTTTGGTTGCTTGTTAGACAGCTAGAATCTTCAGAACTAAAATTTACTCTTGTGAAAGCTTGCAGATCATGTGAAAGATGCAAGATAGAAATTTTTTATTTAATATGGTAGATGAAATCAATCAAATTGCAAAGCAATGTGATAATCAACCTGCATATGCTTGTTTGTTAAATGTGGCTATCTTTTATCTGTTCTTGTTATTGAATTCACTAAATTTTACCATGATACATTTAACTGCAAGGATATCTTGTTATCATAGATGGCTGATGTTTGGTCATGTGGGGTAACATTGTATGTAATGCTGGTGGGAGCCTACCCCTTCGAGGATCCAAACGACCCAAAGAATTTTAGAAAAACTATTGGGGTAAAAGCCTCCTTTCCGCCTTTTTTCTTATGATGCTAGGTTCTTGCTTCAATTTGTTACACATGCATCCTCCACAAGATGCTAAATGCTTTGCTTGTTTGGATTGCAGAGAATAGTAGCTGTTCAGTACAAGATACCTGAGCACGTTCATATTTCTCAAGATTGCAGACAATTACTATCAAGGATCTTTGTCGCTAACCCGACTAGGGTAATTCACTGTGCGGGGACTTTGTTTTGAATATACCACTAAATTGTAATATCTAGCAAATACAATGTTTGGGAGAAGAAAAAATTGCGCTTTTGTGCTGATGTTATTTTAATAAATTTCATGACTTGTTTTGCCTGCAGAGAATTACGATAAGAGAAATAAGGAACCACCCTTGGTTCTTGAAAAATTTGCCTAGGGAGCTAGCTGAAGCCGCACAAGCGCAATACTACAAGAGGGATAACAGTGCACCAACATACTCCCTACAGAGTGAGGAGGAAATTATGAGAATTGTAGGTGATGCACGGAATCCACCTTCATCATCAACTCCCGTGGCAGGCTTTGGTTGGGTCGAAGAAGAAGAGGATGAAGGAAAACAAGAGAAAGAGGAGGATGAGGAAGAAGAAGAGGACGAGTACGATAAGAGAGTGAAGGAAGTCCATGCAAGCGGTGAATTCTCGTTGCCTGATTAAGTTCTCTATTAAAATCAGTGAAAAATAGAAGGTAAAGACTACCTTTCCTGTACCATTACTTATAGCCGTTAAATTCTTCTTCAATAAATGTTTCGGTTATGTGCTTGCGTAGCATTTGCTGTGAAGATTTGTAAGTGATAGCAATATTACTCCACTCAGAGACAAGAAGTCTTGTTACGAGCAAAAGCCATTTGAGCTATGATAACTTGCATATTTGTGATTCTGAATTCAAAAGATGTTCTCAATAGTTTTGTTGCTGCTCCTGTGAATCTTTTCGTATGTTGCTCTTGTCGATGGCTCTCTTTTCTCATTAGCGGTCCCTCCTGTGAATCTTTTCATCTGCATTTGATCTGCCACTCCAACTCCATTTTGATGTTTCTCTTTTTCATCTTTTCACCTGTTTCATTTTTCCAAAACCAAAGTGTCTCTCAAGAACTTCGCAAGTTAGAGCTCAACATTCCTCTCCCTTCAGAGTAATGTTTTAGACACAACTATATGCCTGTTCTCTTTTCTTTTAGCATGTGTTCTTAGAACCGCTATGCTACATAATGAACCATTATGGAAATTGTTGAATATTTTCTTTCTTTTGTTTGCCATTATTGGTTTCTTGAGTATGATGAATCATTACATTGATCTTCTATTGCGTGGAAAATCGAGATTTGAACTTTCAAGTTTCAAACACTGAAGGTGCCTTTTAGTACTATTTTTTTTTCCTGGCATTTCAACGAGTTATGTAGTTCTACAAGTTGCATATCGATATATTATTCATCGAAGCATTAAAGTTGCTTATTATTTTATAAGAAGAGATATGTGTTTCGATTACTCATTGAAACTTTTGCTCCTAAGCTTTTGCAATATAAATAAAACTATCAATATACGTATGGCATGTTTTTTTTGTATTTAACCATTTGAAGGCTCGCTCTCTTGGAAGTTTAATCTCTCTCTCTCACACACACATATATATATATAAATTTTAGTCATCACATTTTTTATATGCACGATGATGAACGACATCTAATGTGATGAGCTAACGTAACATTCATTTAAATTTTTTAATCTTTTTTTTTCTCTTCTGCATGTATACTTTTTTCTCTCATGCATGTAATGTGCCGCTATTTTTTTTTTTTAAAAAAGCTACCGCAGAGCTATTATATAAAGAATAGTTCTACCGTGAAACTGTTATTTAAATAATAGCTTTGCTGTGGAACTGTTACGTAAAAAAACTACGTAGTGTAGTTGATTTTTCAAAATCAATTACATTGTTTTTTTTTTTAAAAAAAATCAACTCTGCCAAGGGAATTGTTCTTTAAAGAACATTGCTGCTGCTATTTTTTTCTTCAAAAGAACTGTTGTGTAAAAGATAGCTACGCAGTGCAGTTGATTTTTCAAAATCAATTACATTGTTTTTTTTTAAAAAAATCAACTCTTCCAACGGAACTGTTCTTTAAAAAACATCGCTGCATGCATACTCTTTTCTCTCCTGCATATAATGTGCCGCTATTTTTTTTTTTTTAAAACCTATCGCAGAGCTATTCTATATATAACAGTTCTACCGCGAAGCTGTTATTTAAAGAATAGCTTTGCCTCGGAACTGTTGTGTAAAAAATAGTAGGGGTGCCAAAAATGAACTCGACCCGACAACCTAACCCGAGTCGACCCGAAAAAAATCGGGTTCGGGTTGAGAATTTTCGGGTTCGGGTTGGAGGGTTTCGGGTTGAAAAAATTCGGGTCGGGTTCGGGTCGGGTCGGGTCAGGTTCGGGTTGACCCGAATTTAGGGGTTAAGTTGATTTTTTTATTTTTTTAGGGTTAAATCAAATTCTATTTTGAAA
>JBAMIB010414049.1:0-19111 GCA_037177415.1 Kaempferia rotunda | reverse complement strand
TGTGTTGTGACTAAAAAGGGGAAGTTACCTATATCTAATCTTATGGGGGGGTTAGAACAAGGTAATTAATGGTCATTTAAGGATTAGAACTCAACAATAGGGAGATTGTTGAAGCTCTTTTTGATGTTAGGCAAAGGGTGAGAATTGTTAGGTTTAAGTGGGAAACCTAATGTCTTTGCAAGAAATCCTAGGTCAAGGGGGAACTTTGGTGAAGGGGGAGCCTAGGATTAGGTCCCATGATTTATGCATGAGTAGATAAGGTTTGTTTACTTACATGCTTTGTTTATGCTATTTGTTCCTCTAACTTAAATTGGTTGTCAAACATCAAAAAGGGGGAGATTGTTGGGGCAATCGAGGCACCCTAGGTTTTGATGTTTATGCAAAGGTTTAAGTTAGATTTGCTGTTGTATTTGATGTATATTTGTGAGTGTGTAGGATACGAACTTGATGGGTCTAGAGGACCGAAACACCAGGTTGAAGTCTGGGTAGGTTGATAGCTGACACAAAGTCTAGATTGGTTGAGATCTGGTAGGAGGAAGTTCAGTTGGGTTGACAACTGACTGAGTTTCAGATTGGTTGAGATCTGGAAGGAAGTCTGGGTAGGTCAAGGGACCTGACATCAAGGATGTCTGCGATTGGTAAGTGGATGTAAGTCACTGGAGGAGAGTGATCCAGTGAGGACGAGTCCTAGTAGGACTATAGTCCAACTTAGAGTCATTTTGGAAGTCTAAGCTGAGACCATGACTAGATCCCGGTCTTGGTAAGACAGAACCTAATTAATAATGTCTAACTCTGTTTTAGCAATTGGTGTGTTCTCGTTTTTTTTCTTTTCCACGGCGTTATTTTAACTCGTTATTTTCGAAAAAACAACGAACGCTATTCACCCCCTCTAGCCTTTTTGATCCTTCAGAATCTTCCACTTTCACAACACAAGGAAATTAGACCGACATGCAAGTTCAGCTAGTCTATTTAAATACAGATATACTTAAGTTGATACTCCATTGCCTGTGATATGTTCAGCCTGTACTTTTGGCATAGATTTATGCTGGTCTAGATGGGTCAGTTCCACCTAAATATTTTGAGCACCATCACGTTTGCATGAAAATATCATGCCATCAATGGAACATTATAGCTGTGAATATTTTCCAATAGGTTTGTATTGTTATTGTCACATAAACTGTATGAATGTTTATGTATGATACGTAAACAAGTATAATTTTGCATAATGAAGTGGAACCATCTTCTTCTTCCTGGTTTTCTATAACCTAGTACACACAGAGAGGGAATCTCACAAGGAAATTTCCTTTTTGACAGCTTAATTTATGTACATTTGCTTTTTTTGTTACTGCAGCTTTATATTGTTTTTCTTTTGATGTTCGATTAATAAATTCTTAAGTTCTACTGCTTAATTATTTGGTTTTGCATATTATCTTGTAGTTCTTCTCTGTTCTCATGTCAATCAAATATTGTTTGTGGAAGCCAATTGTTATATTCTTTCACCATCGTGTCATATAGGTTTATCAATGTCAGAACCAGAATGACACTTCACTCCAAACAGCTATCATGGCGCTAATGATTGCAGTCAAGGTAGTCATTCTTAATCAGTCTTGAATCTTCAATGAGTTTAATGCAAATATATTTGTTAAATTTGCATTATATTGAAGCATCCAAAGTGGCATAAATGATCTGATTGTTTTTCAAGTTTTTTTTTTTTGAGCTTTTCAACATTTCTCAGATCAATTAACTGAAGAGAAAAGTAATTCAGATGATAAATCAACCATGAAGGTATTTTTATGTGAACAAATTAGATCTGAAAGAAAAGGGTGGGATGTGAACGATTGCTAATTTAACTTTGATTAGAAAACTGATTGTATATATATATTTTTTATTTGTCCTGTTGCTACCTATCATCTAGTTTCCATCTGAGATTATTGAATTTAATTCATGCTACTCTATGCTACTTTCCTGTATTCTTTCATCTATAACTGGCTTAGATTTTTGGTCCAATGTATTTCCTTGAATACTGATTTCTCTGTTTTACTTTTGTTTGTGTATCTACATTTACGAAGATTCGAGTACAAAGATCCAACTTGAGCAAGGATCTAACCTCTGAGTGTCCAACATAATTATGTTTGTAGATTTCTACACAAGGACTAGTAGATTATATGCCCACTTAGAGTGCCTATGTTTAAGTGTTGACTTCGCACATAGAATGGAGAGAACATATGAAGAGTCTTCATTAAATATAAGAATGTGGATCGCTACAAGATTGTAGGTAATCTTAGATTATGATAAATGGGACCTGTTGTAGAAATATTTGGACATAAAATAGAAGCCGAATGAGTAATACACTGAAAATGTAGTGATTTTGTTGAGGAATTTGACATTCTGGAACTGCAGGCAACTGCATCCAGGTAGAAGAATAGAGAAATTTTGGATGATGACAGAGGGCCAAAACTGAGAGAGACCTAACAGAATCAGAACGATAGAGGCGAGATATAATCTAGTGATTGGAAGAGAAATAATATCAGAGATAAGGAAATTTAACCTATTTAAGTGTGACTTCTGGAGCTAGTGATGGTCAAATCCAAAGCCAAATCAGTTAAGACCTGGTGGGGCTTCATTGAACATTGCTAGAGCATGGGTCCACATAACTTGAGGAAAATTAAGCACATGGGTCTCTGTTGAGCACACAGAACTTGAGTGTCGCTCTATTAGGGTGAGTGACTGAGTGTTACTCTATTATGTGTGTTGCTTGGTTAGGGAAGAACATGTGTAACACAACCGTTTCTTATTGAGTGGGTCACTTAGTTTGCAGAAGAAGGCATGAAAACTAGTCGAGAGATTGCCAAAAACTAGTTGAGAGATTGCCGTACTCGAGATGAAAACAAGATGGAGGCGATGGGAGGACTCTAATGCCATCTATGGTAGTGGCGAAATTGTTGAAGCTGTTCCCTACTCTACCATGTATATGTATTAGCTTTATTGTAACATTACAAGTACACCCATGGAGATTGTATATTTACAACTACTTTGAATAGTTACATGTGAGTTTTATATTTACATCTAGGTTCACAAATTTACTTTAATGTTAATCTCCAATAACCTAAGGGGTACTGTCGAGCACACAAGACTTAAAAATCTCCTCTCCATTTTGATTACACTTTCTGTAACCTATTCATAATTTGTTCTTCTATATCCCATTCTTGAATAAAAATCTAAAATACCTAAAACTCTCGCCTTCATTGGTATCAACATGAGCTTTCTGGTGGGCTATAATTGAAACATTTTCTTAAATCCATGAATAAAATTTGGACAAAAATGTGAAGCTATCTGCACTTGAGTTGTATTAGATATCAATAATTTACACTGATTATAATTAGTAAATAATATAAAATTTATAACATGGTTTTGTTAGATAACTCATGGAATCACATCCATGAGTCAAATCTAATATTCTACAAGTTCAACACATCCTTATTTCTCATATTCTTACATAGCAGTTTACTGGACATTTGGGCTCAACTTTGAGGTTCATGGATTTCTACACACTTGCTTAAACTTTGATGAATCTACCATTGGTTTTATATGAGTATATGTAATGTTAAAACCTAACCTAGATGCGCCCATGTGCAACTAAACCCATTACATAATACCCCATCAACATAATAATCATACAATGCCCTATCGTTGTTTCAAATGTAAGGGTCCACTATTCATATAAATTACAACAAATTCAATATGCTCCCGAAGGTAGGGATCGAGAGTTCGAAACTTGGCTATGACGTATTATTGAGAATTTTTCTCCTTAATGGGTAGCATTCTCTAATAATGCTGGCTATCAGGATGAGTCTCCATTTGCACTTCCCAGATTTATCTAGGTGACCTGGTGGGAAACTTCCGTAGGGCCGGGCCAGTCACCCTAACTTCAACATTACCTGACTTGGTTAATCAAAATTTTTTTTTTTTACAATAGATTCAATATGATTAAGACATGCATGTGTATATAATAAAAATGATTTTTTGGAGTACACAACCTCACAATTGACCTCTAGAAGCAATCTTATTCAACTCAATCAACTTTCTGCAACGCTTCTGCATTATTATAATTTACGATTGTGTTTTCATATGAGCATCTAATCTGCATTATGTTTTTCAATTTTGATTATGGCTAATTGCTGACTTATCCGTTTGATGGAGATGTTGGTTGGCATTGTTAGACTTGAAGAAAATTGTTTCTGATCAATTAGTTTATATTGAAAACTTGTTCCTTGTTTGGCTGTCATGAATCATCATGAATAATTTTCAAGAAAAAGGAATGTCATTTTTATCTGATATTTGCTGTATTATCTCTTTTCTATTTTATAAGACTCCTTGCACTTTCAACATCGAGGCATTCTTATTTTAATTTACATTTTATAATTTCAGCCTCATGGTTGTTCACTGTTTGACATGAACTTCATAACTGTGGAATTTCCTGAAAAGGCACCCATTTCAAAATTTCTGTACGAAGAGCATATTTAACTTCAAGTACTTGCGAAAATCCTAGATAATTCCACCAAATGACACCCAATTATTGAGAATCAATTTTTTTTGGAGTTTGTTAGGAGTTGCATCTTGTCTAAACTATTTTCCTTGACTATCACTCCTTGTTCTTCTTAGGCTGGTTCCATTAGCTTTCACTAGTTCTTGTCAAACCATATACTTACTAGAGAGACCCTACTCTGATATTAAATTGTAGTGCTACACTTTGAATGGACACTAGCTTAATATCGTCCACTATGACTTCCTCTCTACCATAGGCTGGTTCCATTATCCTGCCCTAGTTCTTGAACCACATGTCTTTAGAGGGTCCTACTATTGTACTAAATTGTAACATGCTTTGTTTTAACACTATCCCAATATTCTTTGCTGTAACTTACATTTCAAGTCCATACGGTCACATTTTTCTTCAATGTGGAAATTGGCTTCCAATTAAGGAGCTTCCTTGGAAATCAAGCCTCCTTGATATGAAGTTCATATACAGAACTGAGTTAATTTCACCCAAAGAAGTCTTTTTATTGAGAGTAAATAGTTTTAATGGTGTTTAAATATCATTTATTTCAAAAATACGATGAAGGGGAGAAAAAAAAAATCAAGAAAGAATATGGACGTTGAAGTTATTAATGCTCCTTACACTTCCTATGAAAGCTAACTAAAACATAACAATGATTGGATGAAATATACTGCATAGATTGGGAGGTTTCCATAAAGATTTTAGGTTATAAATGAGACAACCAATAAACACTAGGTTTTGAACGTATACACTTTTTTGCTAATTTTTATTGTGTCATAATCTGGTTGGTTCATAGTGATTTTCAGATTCTTGGAAATAATTGTTTATATATGTTCTTATTGATTGTTTGATATTGAAACTAAGAACAATATAGGCTAGCTCAATGTATGAAGCATAATCTGTCATCCCAAATATAGTCTCATCAACACATTATTGAGTGGTAGGTTTATTAACACTTCTTAAATCCTCTTCAAACACCATTTTATTAAAATAGTAGTCTCAGTGGTGTTGCCTAATAAGCTGGATTAAGTTAACACATGTATATATGGATGGTGAACTATGTTCCTTATCGTTATAACAAGATTAAAATTGGCCAGCCTAGAGCAGTTAATAGATGTATATAGATCTGTATAAGCTTAAAAACACTGTATAATATGGTCCTTAATCAGTGAGCTGTCCGTTTTGTATGGGCTGTTGTAATAAGTGAATGTGCAATATTCTGCTTATGATTTGGAAGCCTAAGTGATGCTTATTTTATATATTTTTGTTTTTTTACTTTTACTTTTGAGATTTATACCTTAAAATTTGTTAAAATAACATATTTTCCATTTTGCTTATGACTCAGTTTTCTGTCCATATTTTTTTTCTTTGAACAGTAAACTATGTGCCCTTTGATCTTCTTGGAGTATTGATTACTATTAACTTATTATTTAAACAGATGAGTTTCACAATTATCATTCATTTCATATTTTTCTAAAATTTATTTTCTCACAGAATGCTTGTGCCAAGGAATGGTTTCCCAATTCAGATGCGAAAGAACTACTCGGCAAGACAAATGAGGTGCAAATATTTTTCTTAAGATTTTTAATTTTTTGTATCTATTCTATTCTAGCCGTAAGTATGGTCTTTCTAATTCTATAAATTTTGATACCTAGCTATATAGCAGCTTTTGCATGTCAGTGAGTAATACCATTGTGGGCAATGCTCAAGTTGTTATTTACAAGATTCTGCCCAGGTATATATTTTTCTTTCCTCAGAACTACTTTTTGCACTTTGTCTCACTAAATTGCAAAATATCAAGGGGTTTCTTAATCCATGAAATACACCATCCTTATATAAAATAAATTTAATTAATTCTCATCGACAAGTTGCTAGCTGTGAGATTGAAAATTTTGGTTCAATCTTAACCATGCTTTAGGATTTTTGATTTAGGCTATGTAAAGTTTTTTCTCATTGCATATAAGAACCACTAGCTTCTCGAGTAACAACTTGCTTCATATAAATCAATTCCATTAGGTCACCTTGGAGGAAAACTTCTTGATATGTAGCTTGTGAGGAGACCACTAGAAGATGGACCAAATTGAGGAAGAATTGGGCTTTAAATAATTTTAGCCACGAGTTAGGTGTCAGATATACATTTTGTCACGTATAGTAGGTTGAGTCTCTGTCTAAGTTTAGTCCCACCTATAACCATTTATACAAGATTACAAGTGCACTCAACTTTCAATTACACCCTAAGTTACATACCAAGAGGTCATGCCTCTAGGGCTTTATGTGCCAAAAAGTCTCTCATTCTGGTCTTCCATGTCAATAGATCTTGCCTCTGGGATTTCCTTGTTTACTAAACAACTGTGGATCTCCACATGCTAGGATTTCCATGTGCTATGCATTTGGTCATCCTCAACGTGCTTGGACTTTCACCTACCAAGTTTTTGACTCTTGAGCTATTTGGACTTCCGGTTTCCAAATATCCGGTCAACTTCAATCTACTCAGACTAGACTTGACAACACCATTTCAGTAATTACGATATAAGTATAACTGAAACCTTTTCCTAAACATCAAAACCAGTAACCACATGCTTAAGGGTTGTCTTATAGCAGTAGAAGAAGCAATCAAGATGCTTATGAGGATTAGGTCATTGGATTGCTGTAAGAGTGCTAGTAAGTGAGCATCAATCCACTCCTATGATTCTCTAACCTTGTCCAATGAATCTAATCTGGAGAGTTGCAGCTTGCTAAAAATGTGCGTTCTGTTTAGTTTCTTACATGGCCATTGGTTATGGAATCATATAGGCTAGAGCAGTAATTGTAGGTGCTACTTTAGAACTAGATGAGAATATGACGTTTTCAATGAGAACTCTAGGGAGTTCAATTCTGATGATGTCAGAAGAGATAGGCTTCCCACTGCCACAAATCGAGTATTTTACTATTATTAAAAGGAGGGCAACAAAAAGAGGGGTTTACCAACTTTTGGAATTGTTGGTTGTGGCTGTTGATGGAAACAAGGTGCATGTGAGAGAGAAAGCTAGTGGTGCTTAGCTCTGTATTTTAAATCTGGTTCCATGCTTGTCAACATAAGTGAAATTTTTCATTCCGCTCATCGACTAACACACAAGAAGCTACCTATGTGTGAGTGAATGAGCAAAACTACTGCCTTCATCGTGAGAAGCATTGGAAGCTCTTAATTTGCTCATTCTTTGTTGCAAGAAGATTCAAAATCTATGAATCTGTTCATCCTTCTTTGAATCACTAATTGTCGTAGAGAAAAGTTCTTTAGTTGCTCATTCTTCAGTACATCTTCTGCTAGTTGCTGGTGTCTTCTCTAGGATTGAAATAGAGTCTTCCTCCTCTTCTCTCTCTTCTGCAAGCTTAGGCATGTTTCACGAGGTATGACATAGGTAAATCCTCTTCTACCTATTTCTCCTTTAATGCTAAACAACCAAGCTTACCCACAAGTATTAAAAATTTGAAAATTCTGCAGATGAACTTGTTTACTTCCTCTTTCCAAGTATCCATTGTGAAGGAGCTGTCTCGTAGGGTGTCTGCTTCCACCTGACAGACCTTATCTTGATTGTAGTTTAATAGGATTGATCATATGCCCATTCCACTTTAAATAGTTTTCTGCTTCATTTTATCATTTGGATAATTCTTAAATGCTTTAGTTATTTTTTTCAGCAAACATTACATCTGCCTACATCTTTATGCTAGAGATCACTACTTTATGTGTAGCTACTGATGTGATCATTTATTCGTTTGCTTTATCTTCAGCATTGGCCTCACTTGTTTCTCTTTCATTTAAGAATGCAATACCTGTAGTAACTTTTCGAGAAATACTAATCTGGTTATTTATTATGTTCTTTTTGTTCTTTCTTGAAGGTTTTATCCACAGTACCAATTTCACCGTGTAATTGTTCCGCTTGAAGCAAAGGTCTGGTAGTGTATTTATTTTCTTTATAATGTGAAATCTTGAACATCCATTTCTATGTCAGTTCATTGGTTTTTGTTTCTTTTCCTGTGGCATTGTTTGCCTTTGTTTTTCTAAAAACTTGATATGTTTTGTTATTGCAAATATGATTGCAATCCATCTATTAATAAATATACTCCAAGATAATTAACTGACCTAAAAATTACGAAACTAGATTAGGTAAGTATATTTGTGCATATTCTTTCTAATGCTCACCTCAAGTTGGGACATAGATTTAAATGCTTAATTACATGAAAGCATAAATTAAGCAACAAAAGTGATTTGGTAAAGACATGTACGGTGTGCTAGTCCTCTTAGAACATAACTGAATCGTGGTACCAAGAGGAGGAACTCTTGGCCAACCAAAATTTGATGCCAATAGAATCTCTATCACTTGGTTCCTTTTCTGTTAGGCGACGGAAAACATCAAACTAAGAGAAAGCAAGATGATTTTTCAAACACAAATTATTGATAAAAATAAGGGAATATTACAATTGATTATCGATTTTAATAGTTAATACAGTATCACCAATTCCGTAATAGTAATAAATTATTCATTAATTCTTCCCAAGTCCTTAATCTCATACCTGGTATAATTACCTTGGACTTGCACACTATTATTAACTAAATAACCTATTATTAGTATTGCTAGCATATTAAATACTTATACAACACATCATTATGCAAATAATTTGTTCTATTATGTTAATACCTAGCTTGGCACCCAGATTATTACTATAACCAAATAAAATATAATACTTATTTTAGCACTACTTAGTAGTTAACTAGTTATTTACATCACCATACTTGTACCTACAACCCACTAGTCCTATAATTGACATTCATTGTTCTTTGATCAAATTGAGGATATGATCTGAAGATGCTTCTTGTCTTCTTGCTCTTCTATGACGACTATAAGTCCTGCTTGATGTCTAATTCTCATGTAGGAGAGCTCAACTTTTGGCTTTGGTAGGTAACAAAAGCTCCTCGATGCTAATTGTATCCATGCTAATTGTACCAACGTTTCCTCTCTTCCCAGGTTCATCTCTTCCTCCTTACCATTTTTAATCTAGATGGAGATCTCAATAAATGACTGAGTCAACTGAGATCTCCTGAAAATTAGGAAAATTTTGACAAATATGATCTCAATTATCTCTTTGTTTCGACAAGTTTCATTGAGATTTCAGCAACACCAAACATTCTTTCTGTGGTCCCTTAAAGCAAGAATTAGTGCATGCTTAAGATTTCAACTCCAATTGAATTATCTACTTCCAATTCTATCCAACTTACATGATGCATTTCGGGATCAGCCTAGTTTGACTATGATTCAGAAATAATTTTATTGAACTAATGATATATCATGAATGCTTACTTAAACATTTATTGTGAATTATACTTTCATCATTATTAATGTTTAGTTAACTTCTTTTTTCATTGGTAACATCACCATAAAGATTTTATAGATATATTTACTAGTCTGGTTCATTTTGGCTGACCAAGGTCCAAACTCCTTGTGTATAGAAGTGTGTGTTACGACAACATGCACCATCCTGTGTCTGAGGTTTGAAACAATATTCTGTTTGTGCCCCTCATTAAAGAAAATATGATATCTAAGGTTTAAGGACTTGCATGATGTTAATGAGGGTATTAATTTACATAGAAATTGTTGTTTGTATGTATCTGCGGCATTATTTAGATACACTTTAGCGTGATTATTTTTCCTTTTTTCTTTTAGATAATAGTTGGAATCAAAGTAGATGCTGAATTTCCTTCCTTGTATTCCTACATCCATCTTGTATGCTATATTTTACACTACTAGTTTGTTTCTTTTTTCCCCCTTGAAGCAGCTAGTAATTGGTTGTTTCTCTGTTGCAGCCTAATTTTAATGCTACAAAGGTTGATTTACCTCTGTCTAGTCATGGCTTACTGTTACAGCCTACTTATGATGTTTCTCGTGGATGAATTTATACATCTTGTAATTCATTGTTCATTTTTGCAGCCTGGTTATGATGTTCTATTGGCTGATTTCTACATTCAGAGGACCATACCTCCAGATGAAAGGATTGTAAGCAGTCTCATTGATCTTCTTTATCATAGGTTTCTGAGTCAAAATTTTGTGTCTGTCCACTTTTGACTGTATGAACAAACCACAAATTCAAGTCAAAGTTTTGCATTTGTGTTTGTATCTTTTTTTGTTAATCAATTTATGATGTCAAGCAATTTGTTACTCTCGCCACATACTTGATTTGTGCTAGATCAGTGACATATAATGCTGGTAGTTCTCTGATGAAATATGTCATTCTTCTACAAATAAACATACATATATCATTCACAAATTCATATATACAAAATTACAATCGTTGAGGTGCTTGTTTTGTTATGAGAAGTTAGGTCAGGTTGGCAAACATAATAGGAGTGCATTTTAGAATAAATATTTTATGGAAGTTGGAGAGTGGTTAATTGAAGAGTCAAGCAATGGCATGGGAGAGCATAGTTTGCTGAACTAGTATTGGGATTAGTCAGTCCACAATTCGTACAATCAGCCATATTGGATTGGTCAGATCACTTAATAAAATAAAATAATACTTTACCATAAAAATTAAAGTGCCAAGGAAAGGAATTAAATTTATTGAAAATTAGTGAATAATGTTTCAATATAATAGATTAAACTGAAACTATGCCAACTCATAAATTACATAATAATAGCATCTTTGATATTATTTGATTAAGACATTATTTTGCGATAACATCTCATTTACAGGAAAAAAGTATAGCTTATATTATCATAGTATTTGTGTATATATATATATATAGTTATATATTATTATTGTATTATTATGTGATATAATGTAAATTTATTAAAGATAAAAGGAAAAATAATATTAAAACTACAATTTTTCTTATTATATGGGTCAAGGCGTTGGACAGTCAGATTACAACTTGTACAAAAACTTAATGTAGTGGAGGTAAAATGCTAAGATGCATATGTTGAGTTAGTAAGAAGATAATAAACAACACTCTCTGTGACTAACTTTAGGAGCTTAAATACTAGATAAAACTGAGAAGTAAAACACTAAGATAATACAATCATGTGAAGATGATTGTTAGATTACATACTTAGCCAAGTTCAATTAACTAGAATGAAAGTTTAGTGTCTGCTTCCTATAAGGGAAGGAAATGTGGATGGAAGCACTATGACAAAATGATTTCCCAGCGACACTTATGTTCTGCTACCTTCATCAGAAACTGAGGGAAGAGAAAAGCTTAGGAAACCTTTTCCTAGTTTGCCCCAATTTTGCTTCTATCCGATTTGGAAAAAAAGAAAATCACTCTACGCATGCAATGAAGCTTAAAATCCATTTTTGATTTATGTTTTTTGTTATGTTTTAAAAACTGAAGTATGAAATTAAGTTTCCATCCTCAAAGGAAATGGTCAGAAGGAAAATTCTACTTTCTTTCCCTCCAAGGAAACCAAAACTAGGAAATTTTTTCCAATCCTTTTCCTATGATTTTTTTTTCCTTATCCACTTTCTTCTAGTTGTTTCCTTCATTCACAAAAAAGGGCTGGAAGAAAAGGGAAAAACCCAGGAAAACTTTTGCCAGTAAGTAAAAGGAATTTAAGAGGTCTGAATATATCACTAGTGATATAGTATTGAGTCACGATAAGATCAATATAAAACTTCAAATAGTTGGTATGGGCGCAACTTAATGATAATCATGAAGAATTGAGCTCAACATTGACTTGAGCCAAAGCTAACCAAGTGTTTGCTAACTCAAAAAATTTTAGGGAA
This sequence comes from Kaempferia rotunda, assembly GCA_037177415.1. NCBI lineage: Eukaryota > Viridiplantae > Streptophyta > Magnoliopsida > Zingiberales > Zingiberaceae > Kaempferia > Kaempferia rotunda. The sequence continues at coordinate 6,801 of JBAMIB010414049.1, read as the reverse complement.
AGATTCGAGACAACACTTAGCAATATAATTCTAAAGATCCCAAGAGGTCTTCCTTGTAGCCCATTAAAGAGGGAGAGAGTCACGTTTCATGCCTTTCCTGGTTGAAAAGAGATATGCCAGTTGAGTTCTTGATAAATGTACAGAACTTCTGTTCAATGTCTGGGAATTTGCAATATCTGTTAATTGATTTCTAAGATGATAATATGTATGCTGCTCTCTCCCCTCTCTAAAAATTCCTGCATGAGAGCTATTTGCTAAGTTAATTTCCCTTAGCTGTAAATGGTTTGCAATTTTTTCATCGGATTACTTGTTTTTTAGTGATAGGGTTTATATATGATTTGATCTCTCTGTTGGCAGTGTCTACTAGTTGCTCAAATGGATAATTTAGAGACTTCATCGTGTATCATAAACCCCCAACATGTTAGGTATATCTGTTGCCATCCCTACCTTCTATTTTAGTGAGGGAATATTGAATTGTTTTGTTCCAACTTTATACTCAGCTTTTTGGTAAACGGGAAGGGTGTTGCAAGGAGGACAAACTCTTCAATGGTTTGTAGAACTTGACTGTTGGGATAGTTACCTTCACAATGCTAGTATTAATACCTATTGTTCAACTTGTTATTTTGTAGGATACAGGACCACAGTTTCCTTCAGATATTACTAGCATGCTCAAATATGGGATGAATATTCTTCAGGCTATTGGGTATTTCACTGGTATGCTTATTCAAGTTTTGTTTGCATCAATTATTTTTACCTTTTCTGACATACAATAGTTAGTACCTTCTCCCTATGAACATCTACTACAATTTCTTCAAATTAAAGCAGGTAATTATGTCATAGCCATAGCCTTTTTTAGTATGACAGCGACCCCAACTGCTGCAAGACTGGAAGATTATGTGCAGCCAGTGACTCAAAATATGGTTTCAGGTAATGGAATGCAGTCCTTTCTCATCATTCACAGCAATGATTTGTACTTTCTCTCTAATAAAATGATAATGAAGATTCTTTATATGCTTTGATCTCTCATGAAATGAAGAATGATTTAAGTTATACATATTGCCGGTTGATTATCATAGCTCTACAAGGGTGTATCCTAGATTGGCCCTCAGATGCTTAATTCAAATGACTCGCATGTTGCTTAATCCATTTTGCATCAGAACATCTTATGTCTAATGTGACCTTGGTCCACTTTTGCACGGACTACCCTTTGGGTAATGTAAAATCCTTACAGCAACTACATAACTACATACTGATCTTGACATGTACTCTCTAGCAATTGAGTGGTCACACTCACAACAAATGAAATGTTGAGACTAGTGATTGTGAGATGGTTCACTTTTCCTATCAAACTTCTATACTTTTATGGATCACCCAGTGGCTCCTTTTTTCTCTTGGTACTAATCTGACATCGGGATCCATAGAAGTATTTAGTTCCTAACATGCTAACCTCCTGAACACATCTACATACTTACCTTGTAAGATATAGATATCTCCTTTCCTTCTAAGCGAGTATAACCTCTATAGAAAAAAAAAGGTTGTCTGGACTACTATGCTGAAACAATACTAATGGAACTAGATTGACGTTTACGTTGGACCACTATGATGTGATTGTTCACAAAAGAAATTTATGTTGGTACAATCATGCCTCAGGTGGTTAAGTTCAATTGGTTTATTTTGACGCGGTTGACAAAAAGTTTAAGTTAGGTTCATTGTGTGTTACGTGTGGGATCAATTGTAACTTTTGTGTACATTAGTGAACCAACCCATGAGGGAAGCACGTGCACAATAATATTTTAGTTGTTACTGCTTTCTGTGAAGTAGGGACCCATAGAAGGACCAAAAAATGCTCATGATAGTGATATATGATTTTTTTTCCAATTAACTTTGTTACTTTCCTATTTGATTGTCATAGACACCATTCCAGCCAAAGTTGAATGTTTATTTGTTGGAATGGGTAGCATCTATGCCTAGGTTATGCTAAAATTATTGCTATTTTTTTTTGATTTGGACAAATTGCAATGATTATTAAGATTTCTGTTTGAAATTGACTTTAGATTCTGACATAATTGAGGGGCCATCAAGAATCTCTCTAAATTGCCCTATAAGGTGAGTTGCAAGCTTCTTGGTTGCTTGCATTGCTTTCATGATTGTTTATGTCCTTCCCTTGTTATTTATTTATTTTTTTGTAATGATTGTTTAATAGAAGCTTGTTTTGCATGCATTAATTAAGTATTGTGCTGACCATCTTTAATTAAGGTAAAAGTACTACATTTCTCGTGACCATAAGAAAGACTTACCCATTACACATGATTGGTGAAGATGTAACTTTTAATACTCATGATAGTTACAATTAGGTCCCTCACAATTTGGTGCAGGTGTATTATTGTTCAGTAAATAGATAATTTGTTAAGAAATTCATTCTCATATCTATGTTGATCCAAGGAAGTTTTAGATGAACCACCTTCTATTTTAGTGCTGTTTTTATTTTCATTAATTTGTCTCTCATACTATCCTGCATGTGCTATGTGCACTTTGAATCCCAATCTTTCTTTTGCTAAATCTGATCGGCCTTTGTGTGCTGCCACTTGAATTCATTGTTGGTTACATCTTATTGTCATCTTAGACTTTTCCTGAATATTTGTGCTGGTTATAAAGTGATCAATGATTCTGTATGTTGGCAATAATATTGCTGTTCTATCTGTAATAGCTTATATATATGAAATTCAAAATGTAGACAGCTCCACAGCAGAACTTAGTTGAAGGTGGGCTATTTCTTTATTTGACATCCCTAATCTAGACTGTACGACTACCTACTAATTCTAACTGAAGGATTTGAATACCAATCCTTGCATAGGCTATCCATATAACAAGACTCGCTTCCAAGTATCTCAGAAAATTTTTCCTAAAAACTGTCTATTACTTATTATACAGGAATCTGAAATACTGAATCCATTTCCTTATTTAATTCCCCCTCCATTATCAAATTGGTGTCTTGAATTGTAGTATACTCCATTTAATTATGCTGGAATCGCCATGCACATGTTGGCTAACATTTTATGTGTGGCAGTCGCAAAATGCAATGCTAACATGGGAAGTCAATGTGCACTAATGCAATACATGGCGCATGTTAGTACGGTTGGTGGTTTGGTTCCAGTTTGTTTGTGGCAGGCATTTATAGACACAATTAACAACAATAAACATCAATGTAGTTTTTCTACATTAGCATTGTCCTGTTGGATTCAATTATTGCTATTGGGCGACACTGGAATCATTGGATTATTTTTAAGTTCTGATATGATTCATTTAGACAAGTCTAATTGGGTCATAGTCTTATGTTAATATCATTAAGCCAACCTGTATTTCATATTTATTATATTTTGCATTTGTTGCCGGATATAGTTGTAATGCCGCTGTTACAACTGTTGTAAGTTTATTATATTCATAGATATTTTACACGCTGCAATTGTAAATGCTATTCTGTTATGCCTCTTACAGTTTCAAGCGCATAAAAATTCCCGTTAAAGGACGTCTCTGTAATCATCATCAGGTTTGTTTCTTCTTGTTTAGTTGATTATGAAAATCATTCGAAATATTTCTGACTCAAGTATGTTTATGTAGTGTTTTGATTATGACAATTTCATGGAATTGAACTCCCGGAAGCCCTCTTGGCGTTGCCCGTGTTGTAACACATCTACTAGTTGTATCGAGTTGCGCATTGACCAAAAGATAGTTAAGGCATGTAATTTCAACAGTAATTATGGTATACATTACCAAACAACTCATATTCTTTTATATATTGCCAGATACTACAAGAGGTAGGAGAGGCTGAAACAGATATTGTTATTTTCTCCAATGGATCATGGAAGAAATATTTTGAATACCAAGGTGTCAGCCAATTGCACGGAGGAAAGTCTGAAAAGGGGGAAACAAGCATGGAGAATGACACACTCGCTTCAACTGATATTGTAAATGTAGTTATGGAAGAAAATTACCTGCCTGATAGAGCAAAGAGTCTAGACAGAGTTGAAAATGGTAACTCTGAATTAGAAGATAGGAAACTATTCAGGGAAAGTAAAGATAATCTTGGTCCTTTGTATAATTCCTCAGTTGCAAATACTTCTATGCACCAAGCAGTTACTTGCCAAACTGCAAGCAGTATTTGTCCTATGTCTTTGGCGATATCAGATAATGCACTGGGAACATTGGAGTCACTTGTGCCTAGTGTTCTGCTGAATCCGGCTCATGCTGATGCTATTCCTCCAGCAAAAAATCAGGGCACCACAGATTTTGGAGTTTCACATGCTTCAGTGAACTTTAATTATGAACCACGATTGTCAAATCTTTCTGAAAGTATACCATTGCAGTCGTTGCATGCAAGAAGTTCAATTAGTACCGATGAAGCTGGGAGGTCTCCAATGCCTAATGTTTCTAGAATCCCAACAATAACACATGCACTTCCTTCACAAACCCCAAGTTCTGTTTCACTTCCAAGGCTACAGACAGGTTTTTTTTGTGATTCTATCATTCCAGCAATATTGCTTTTCTATGTCATCATTCACTTTCTTCTTTAACAGCTACTCCCAGTAGGCTCAGTTCAGTTAATGGTAATGTGCAATTCAATGAACTCGCGAGGGTTAGCTATGCAGCTTCAACAGCGATGCGCTCCACGGCTCTGGTAATTTTGCTTAAGTGGTTATGCTAAATTATAAAAGGAGGATTAATTTTTTTCTCAAGGATCATGATGGTCCTAAAACCGCCAATGCTGGTCCTAAGCCCAGATGAAAAAGATTGAGGGTTGTGTTAGATTGCCAGCTAGCATCAAAAACAGATGAATGTTCTATGAATGAATCATGATGGTCCTAATTCAAGGATCCAAATGTCTGGCCCTAATGGACTTAAATACTGTTAGTATACCAAACCTTGATATGCAATATAACTTATAGTACATGTCATCTAAGATTGTCTCCATGTCCTAATCCAATCTCTCCCACCTTAGGAGTCTTAAGTTTTTAGCACTCTTAATTTTGCTCGAGAGGCTATCCTACATTCCAGTTTTCGTAATCTTGCTTCAACAGCTTTATCCTTGAAAACTATTTATATTATTTTAGTTGTACATCTTTCTTAGATAGACCAGTAAATGAGGCTGCAATAGGTGTAAATTCCCTTAAGCTTATTCTTTATGTTTGTGACCAAGGTAGCATCTCATTTTTGTGTAACAAATCAGACACTCATGGAGATTCATTAAATAGATGAAAATTTATTATATGACGTTTGCACGGACTCATAGTTTGCTTGCTTTTTTGCTTCATTAGCTGAGGATAAACATAAACAACTTACAACTCCCAACTCCTTGCAATATGCTAACTATATTAATCCTGGATTATTTTTAGTAGTGGATATTAATCAACTTTTTTTTTTTTGCCTGGTCAAATTCAGGGTCACCACCACCAGAGTAACACTGCAATACAACAGGTTGCAAACCTTCCTGCAGCAAACCATATCAGCACTCAGGCACCTCCAATCCATCTTAGAGGGATGGGCGCTTATCGAGCAAACAACCAATCTCAAAGAAGGCTTAGTGTCACAAATCCATCTAGTCCGTCACATTCGAGTTGGGTTCAGCAACCGTCAACCAATCCAGCACACTCAACACTAGGGCAAACTAGTCCTAATATACTTTTGTCTGCTCAACGTGCTGCACATGCAACCTCATCACAGTCCCTCACAGCAAGAATTCCATCAACCAGAGAAGTATTTTCCCCCTCATTTGATATAGGTGGGCCGCTACCTTCACTATTTGATCATTTGCCAGATCTTCCAATTGATCAGAACTGGCAGCCAACTGGGCGCATGAGAGGAAGTCTAACTGGCAGTGCCTTCCAAGCTGCCCTTAATCATTACACAGTTACTCAGACATCCCAAGCTCCAACTCCACCTTTCTCAGTTAGTGTTTCTACCAACGAGGAACGACCTTCAATTGCCAACACGATAAGTTGTCAATTACCCGTGGCTCAGAATGTGAATAAATTAATTGCTGAAGCAGGCAACCCAAGTACCAGTTTGTATGGATCTGTGCAAGACAGTATATGGATGACTAACTTTAAGTGAAGAGGGGCACAATGACTTCATACAGTAGCTATATACCTTGAGTGGTGTATAAAAAACTTCGCTGACAGTTATCAACTGTGGTCTCTTCAGGCAACAAGCTGGAGACTGAATGGCGCATTTACTCTCACGATTCCCAGTTGTTTATAACACGTTTAAGTAGACTAACAAAATGGTTTCTAGTTTAAGAACAAGTTTAGTCTTAAGATTAGGAAAACAAAAAAGAGCAGTCCTTGATGCTTTCCTTGCCTTGGTTCTATGAAAAGAATTTTGAAGCCTTAACCTCCCACCTCGTTGATTCCATTGGTAGAGCTTGTGATGCTAATATTTGACACGATGTAAAACACAGTTTTTTGAAGGGAGTTGTAATTCGATGTATGTTACATGCCAACCTTAATTAGGTTGAAAGCCTGCTTTGTCAAATTTGTCATGTTATAGGGTGATAAGGAAATTACTGATGGTGATGGATGTTTAGACGATGAAAAACTTTTGATAGAATCGTTGATAAGCTTTCTGAATTTTGCTAGGACTAGTTATTGTGCTTTTAGAACTAATTCTCAATTTAGCCGACGATTATATCTTCATTTGTTTTGATGAAAGAACGGTCTTCTTGTACTGTTTTTTTTTTTTTTTTTTTTTTTTGCGTTTACGACTCCATCGTATGATATTGATCTCCATTTCCCAATCATTGTTTTG
>JBAMIB010413953.1:4916-19123 GCA_037177415.1 Kaempferia rotunda | reverse complement strand
TTAAATATATTGTCACACATCAAAAAGGGGGAGATTGTTGATGCAATCATGTTTTGAAGTGTGTGTCAAAGAGTTTAAGTTAGATTTCATATTGCTTTGATATGTAGTTAAGTCATACAAGACTAGGAGAACACATGGAGATCTCATCCAAGGGCTCGGGTCCTTGAGTCGGTGAAGGATAGAGCATCTGAGGGACCACCGTATGAGAAGCAACGGAGTGGAGCCGAGGAAGCAGACTTTAAGGCAACAAAAAGGATGACATGGAGATGGGCCACGGGCTCGTATGCATCCGAGGGACGAATGTCGAGGAAGAGAGCTTCAAAGGGCGACTTCGGAGAGAATGAGTAGAGTTATTGTAATGTACCAGTCGACTAGTCACGAACTCATGGCTAAGACAGAAACTCATAGAAAGATCAATCGACTGATCATGATCAGTTGACTCCACCAGTCGACTTGTAGCTAGTCGTTGGCTAGCCGTTGAGCTTTTTTATGGTGATCGTTGAGTGTGCATCAGTCGACTGGTGCTTGGACTAGTCAACTGATGTCGAGCTGAGTGGAGTTTTGTGCTCCACTCTCTCCTCCTATTTAAGGAGGACTCTTGGGCGCAAAAAATGACTAGTGCTCTAATGCATATTCTTGTGATTGCCCATGTCTCCAAAGCTCTCCTTCCTCCTCATTCATAGTTCCATTTGTAAGAGGAAGAAGGACATTGTGAGAGGTTTACTTCACTGAGAAGAAATGAGTTCATAGTGAAGATTTGAACGTACGTGGACCCTTAGATTAGTCACCTCCGCTGGAGGTGGATACCAAGTAAAGGATAAGTGTTAGCATTACTTTCTTGTATTGTTTATTGTTTTATATTTTGTATTTCCACTTGCGCTAACCCTAATAGGAAGATAAGAACTAGCCATCCGATCCTAACAAAGAGGATTATATCAGATAAATTGGATGCGAAGTCTGATAAATATCTATTTATTGGTTATCCTAAAGAGACAAAGGGTTACCAATTCTATAATTTCTTAGAACAAAAAGTGTTTGCTTCAAGGCATGCAACATTCTTGGAGAAAGAATTTCTCTTACAAGAGTTTAGTGGGAGTATGGTTGAACTTGATGAAGTTCAATAGACTCTAACAGACACTGAAGAGATGTCTTGTTAGGAACAACAATTGATTATTCATAGTGATGATTTAACGGTTGAACTTATGGTAACACAATCTGTAAGATATGACCTAAAATAATAATAAAATAACAATTATTATTGGACATATAACCATACTATATTTTTTGGGGATTTTTAGAAATTTTCTGGGAATTTAATGGAGTCCGTATGACTCATTTTAAGGGGATGTCCTTTTGGGCTTACAGAAAGCCTGCTTGGACTATCTCCAAATGAGAGTTGGTTAAGGATTAAACTTAAGTTTTAATAAACATAAATCTAAGTATTTAATAAAAACAAGTTAGTATAAATTGGACTTAGGTCACTGTACATCCCGTTTTCCCTAATCCTTCACGTGCTGACCCCTCCCCATCTCCTTCCTCACCCGATCACCTCCCCTTTTCTCTCCTGACTTTCCCGATTGCCACCTTCCTCCTCTGGTGTCGTTGGACTTAGTCCCAACCACTAGTTCTGTACCAGTCGCAGCCCCAACCATTGGTTTAGTACCAGTCGCAACCCCAGCCACTGGTTCAGTATCAGTCACAGTCTCCATATCAGTCTCTGGCTCCGTATCCGAGACCGGCTCAGTATCTGCCTCAGTGGCAGACACATGCCCAGACACAACTCCCTTTGGTAGTGCCACCACCCCACCCCTAGTTACCAGAGATGATGCACATCAAGCCGACGGATTCGTTTTTACTTTATGCATTTTCTGCTAATATACTAATTAATACTGGTAGTTCACATTCATTTATTTCTCGTGCATTTATGAGGGAGATTGGTAGACTACCTACTCTTAGACCGCAGCGATTAACAATATCGCTATCATCTGGTGATACATTGGACGTCACCTAGGAGGTCAAAAGATATCCATTAGACTTCGGTTATCGAGATGACACCGGTTGAAGCGTTGTATGGTAGGCCATGTTAGACTCCCACCCTCTGGGAGGAGGTAAAGGAGGCCCAGATGCTGGGACCTCAGTGAGCTCAGCATGAGGCATAGTTGGTTCACACTATTAGACGGAGGATGTCAGAGGTGCATGATCGCCAGAAGAGTTATGCTAATTGGAGATGGAGACCCCTGGAGTTCTCTACTTACGACCATGTATTTCTGAGAGTTTCACCCATGAAAGGGGTGAACAGATTTGACCTCCGAGATAAGCTAGCCCCACGATACATTGGGCCCTTCCAGATCTTGGAGAGGATTGGAGCGGTAGCTTACCGTCTAACGCTACCATAAACTCTGGCACACATCACGATGTATTCCATGTGTCCATTCTGAGGAGATATATACCCGACCCAGCACATATCCTGTCGGATATATCAATTCCCATTCAGCCTGACGCTACCTACAAGGAGATTCTGGTATGAATTCTGGACCACAGAGAGCGTCAGTTGCAGAACAAGACTATCCACCTGGTTAAAATCAGATGGCAGCATCATTCTTACGAGGAGGCTACCTAGGAGCTTGAGGATACGATCCGAGCTCGCTACCCCCATCTCTTTACTGAGGTATGTGTGCTAGTTTCCGTTCAGCATTTATACTGCACATCTATTGCTAGTACTTGCTAATGGTAAATAACAAAATTTGGGGTTTAAATTTTTATTAGTTGGGGATAATATAAGATATTTCCTAAAATAATAATAAAGTAACAATTATTATTGGACGTATAATCATACTGGATTTTTTTTGGAAATTTTTAAAAATTTGCTGGGAATTTAACGAAGTCCATATAACTCATTTTGAGGTGATGTCCTATTGTACTTACGGAAATCCTGTTTGGAATATCTCAGAATGGGAGTTGATTAAGGATTAAACTTAAGTTTTAATAAAATTAAATCTAAGTATTTAATAAAAACAAGTTAGTATAATTATGACTTAAGTCACTGTACATCCCGTTTTCCCTAATCCTTCACGCGCCGACCCCTTCCCATCTCCTTCCTCACCCGATCGCCTCCCCTCTTCTCTGTCGACTTTCCCGATCGCCACCTTCATCCTTCGGCGCCGTTTCACTACACCATCGCCGGCTGATCCTCCTGCTCTCTCCCTCAACAACATCAGATTTGAGCAGCTTGGCTACACTGTGTCGCCAGTGTTGAGTTGAGAGGAGAAAAGGTCTGAGTCTAGCATCAGCCTCTGGATGCAGTGCATGCGATTTCGGACAACAAGAGTTGTTACTCTGGCCATTTCCATGTAGGAGGAGAGGTATCTTTGTTGCTAATTGCTGGTACTCTTTCCGTTCAACAATTTCCTGATTGTGTTCACGAATTTTAGACCTTTGGGCGGCGGATTTTTAGATCTCTTCCATTACCACACTTGCCATATCATTACAGTGGCTCGATCGCTGTCGGCGTTGCCGGTAGCCGAACACAGTGGAGGCTCACCTTCTCCTTTCTGATTTTCCTTCTATACCGGTTACTAGTTGAGTCTCCTTGTTGTTGTATTCAGGTAATAGCTAATCCTGGTTTCCGATTTAGGGTTGTGTATGATGGAATGCTGATTTTGGGAGTTGGTTGTGTCTGGGCAGTAAGGAAGCTTCTCCGGTTACAATTCTAGCAGCAAGGGAGCTTTCGGTAGAGGGATTCTTCCAACATCAAACAAATTGTAGGAGAATATCATATCTAGGTAAGTAATAGCAGATGAACTATGAATCAATCTAATCTGAATATTTGTGAGTAGTTATTGGAAGATTTGATTCAAATTTATTGGAATTTGATTAGGGTTAATATGTGATTAGAACTCTAACCTAATGAACTTAGATAATGGAACATTAGAGTTTCCTAGACTAGACATATATAAATTGATCATGGCTAATTAAGGACCATGGTTGATTAATTCTATTGGATGGATTGAATTGGGAAATTAGGTTAAATCTGGTTGATCATTTGGATAGGTTAATTGAGAATATTAACTAAGATTAAGCAATTTATTAGGGTTAGCTATTCATTGTATTTGTGATTATTTAGCTAAACTATACATCATGTAATTTGGAAGATGTTGATTCGAGAAGAGCATCTTGACATGGGATTTATTTTGATATGTTCATCTTATTAAGGTAGGTATCTTTGACTTATCTCCTTTTGATATTTTCATTTTGATATTTTCATTTTGATATGCTTAGTATGCTATAGTTAGTAGTAATCTTTATATTTATATCTGCCCTGGTATGTCACTACTTAATACCTATTGTATGTCTTTCTTTTATCTGTTACTCATTTAGTTCTATATCATTTTGATACTTGCCATGTGTACGTATGTTCATAAGAGTAGTGACATACATTTCAATACTGGGCACTCAATTAGCTACTAGATGTACCTGGCATGTATACTTAGACTTATGATACCTAGGTCATTGATATGGACTCACATTGGTATATGCATTAGTGTCATGCACCATCTTGCATGATTGCATCTTGGCGATTATCGGCTCCTTTGTAGTTGAGCCAGTCGCTAGTTACATGATATGCACACACTGCCACTCATGGATTAGTGGTACATCTGGAGGGTGTGTGCAATTGCTCTGTCAGAGCTCCATTTGTCTACTTAGGGGTAGTGGTGGCGTAGCGTGGTAGCAGACAGAGATCCCTCCTCTCGACTATGAAACAAGGAGATGAGAGCGTTACTCCCCCATCTAGTATGGGGTAGGAGGATATGTGTACTCCGACAGCATCTTACCCACTGTCACGCAGGAGCAGTGACGGCAAAGTGCACAGTTGTCACAACCCTACCAACTCAACCTCACCATTTACGTGACGGTGGCTGACTAGCATCACGGGTGACCATGTCATTTGCATCATGTGTATATTGCATGGATTGCATTTATTTGTGTGCGTTTGCTGCATTTTGGTTGATGCATTTTGGTGGCTGCATATGCTTGACATGCACATACATGAGACACTATGTATTTGTTCTGATGACCCTGCACCTGTTTGCATGGTTTGTACTCTTATGTCAGGATAGAAGATTCTAGTAAGCACAATTCTTCTGTAGTTCAGTTTTTCCTTTCCTATTATTGTTTTAGGAGACTGTACTGACATGATTATTACTAATAGGTATAGCTTACTATGCATGTCTACCCGATACCCGCAGAGTTCATTGAACTCACTCCGTTGATTTATTCTTATTTCAGGTTGAAGCTATCAGGAGAGTCCAGCTGCTAGTCCCCCCTGTCGCAATGGTTTGGATGAGCATAATTTTCCATTGTGTTCGTTTCGTTTTATGTTATTTTATTATTGAGATCTTATACTTGATTGGTTTTGTAATAAGTGACTTGGACTTTAGATTTAGCCTTCAGGCTTGTGTTTTCCATATTTGGGCTTTGGGTGTGATACCCACGGTTTTCCACTGCGATGTGACTTTTGTGTTCCGGCCAAGTGGGTCGTCGACCTTGGTAAGTAAATAGTTTTTATTTTGTCAGTCGTGTAGGTTGTTCATGTAAACTGCGTGGTTGTGATTTTATATTATTCCAGCCGTGTGGCTGTGTATAAATTGCATGGTTATGTGTGTTTTTGTACCGGTCGTGTTGGCCGAGGTATGGTGGCTGTGTAAACCTTGTATCTATGCTTCATATTGTCACCAGTACAGGAGAGATGTTGCCCGATTTTCGTCAATAGAGACTTTTTTGGGGCGTGACACAACCTCCTCGTAGATCTCATAGGTCATGTAATACCCCTAAGAGATATGGATATCTCATAAGTGGATTGAATAACGTACTAATTGAGAATGACGAACCTACTGATTATGAGAATGCTCTAAAATGTTCGAAAATGGATAAGTGACTTTTAGCCATAAAATTAGAAATGGATTCCATGTATGAAAACTAAGTTTGGAACTTAGTGGACCCACCTAAAGACATTACGTCTATTGGATGGAAATGAGTTTTCAAAGGAAAACTGACATGGATGGTAATGTAATTACCTACAAAAAAAAAAAAAGATTGGTGGCAAAGGCTATCGTTAAAGGAAAGGAATTGACTATGATGAAACATTTTCACTATTAGCTATGCTTAAATCCATTCAGATACTTTAGACCATATTAGCTCATTATGATTATGAGATATGACAAATGGATGTGAAAACAACTTTCCTTAATAGAAACCTACTTGAGGATGTATATATGATACAACCCGAGGGTACTACATCGGTTGACAAACATAAAGTATGTAAACTTCAACGGTCCATTTATGGACTGAAGCAAGCATCCAGGAGTTGGGAATATCCGTTTTGATGAGACAATCAAAGAATTTGACTACTCACTAGCTAGTGACATTGGGATGTCAAGAGTTAAACATGGATGCTAGTTATGGTAACTAGTTTATTAGAGTGACCTGTTGGAAGACTTCTTATGGTTCTTTACATATATAGATATGCCTGTGAAGTTCTTGCTGCAACTCGAGTGTAAGTTTCTTTCGACTTGAGGTATTCAAGTCACCTTGGTCGTGGAGACTTATAGTTTGACATCTTAAGTAAGCATTTCAGTAAAGGAGTGAACCTAGGATGATTGGGTATAAGTTGAAGTGCCCGAAGGTGTTTGGATAACCCACATAGGATTCACCGCTCTTTGCAAGGCGACGTATACCCTATGGTCACTTGTTAAGATTATTACTCAAAGTCTTTGCAAAACATCACATGTTAAGCGTATGAGACTCTTAAGACACATGTAGGAATAATTCGAATCGCAGGACAACAAAGTATTACTTGGGTTAGGTGTGACGTAGTCAGCCTAGTGGGCACATACACATAGACCATGTCCCGAACCAAGTGGGTATAAGACAAGTGAAAGGAATAAGACACAATTCACTGTAGCTGTTGAAGGGTTCAGAAATAGTTTCGGAATTAACTGTGATTTTCCGATTAATTGGGGATCATGATGTACTACTAAGTGTCACTCATGATCGATCCATAATTAAGTAGTTAATTATGGATGACCAAGATAAACCGGGAATCTATAAGGTCACACACACTACGAGTATCTAAAAGATATAAAGCAAGTATAAGAATTTGATTCTCAGATCAAAAGAGATAAGATATTTAGTTGGATCAAATATAGGGCAAATATGAAAATTATTTGTTACAGAGGAAGCGCAGATGAGCCACATCTCATATGAAAGAGTTTGACTATATTTGGTTTATTCATGAACCAAATTGGTTTGGTTTAAATCAAGTTTTCTTGATAATAAATAAACCAATGGTATAATGGTCTGCTACTTGTTATATTAATATATATAAATATTTGATTAATTCATGAAAGAGACAAATAAAGAGCTATATATATAGATTGGAGAGAAAAGACAGTACTAATTAATTAAGAGTTTGGTTTTTGTAAAAATCTAGTCTCCCTCTCTCCCTCCCCTCTCTTGGTGCCGCCGGCCACAACAAAGAGCAAGGAAGAAGGGTTTTTTTTCCCAAGTTACTTCACTTCTTCTTTTTTCTCTTGGATCGCATCGGCTCCACGCTTGGCTAGTAACAATCGAAGACGAACCTTGTTGCTCTTGGAATTGTCTTGAAGAACTCGGTGTGGATACGAATAGAGACGAAGTTCGAGAAACGCCGTTAGTTGATGCCCTTCGCATTATCCGTAAGGTATCACTAGAGTAATCGTTATTCTTAAAAGTTTTATTTTATGATTATGTCTGCGTGAGATGTATCCTATATGTGTATGATGTGTGTGATATAATAATATTAGTTTTATTATCGTATTATTTTTGCTTCCGCTGCATGTTTTGCGAAACGTGTTAAGCACATCCTGCATTGGGCTACCCAACAACATCAAAGATCAACTCTAAGTGTCTATCTTTTTTACACTAATTATGGATGAACTCAGTACACTCATTCAAGACACAATACTGTGGTGCATTTTGTTTGCAGAAGATATTGTTTTGGTAGATGAAACACGTAAAAGAGTAAATGCTAAACTAGAATCTTGGCGGAAAACACTAGCAGGGAAAAGTTTTAGGTTTAGTAGAATAAAGACAGAATATATGAAATTTAAGTTTAGCAATATTAGACATAATGAGACAATTACTAAGATAAGATATGACGAATTGTCCAGAACTGAGAGCTTTAAATATTTAGAATTATTTTTGTAAAACAATGGAGGAATTGAGAGATGTCTTATATAGAATGCAAGCAGGATGGTTGAAATAGAGGAGAGCGTCGAGTGTTTTATGTGAGCGTAAAGTACCTTTAAAACTTAAAGGAATGTTCTATAAAACCGTAGTTAGATATGCTATGTTATATGAAGTTGAATGTTGGGTTATGACTCAAACACATGAGCAGAAGATAAGAGTTGTTGAGATGAAAATGTTAAGGTGGATGTGTGGACATACGAGGATGGGCAGAATAAGAAATGAGAGCATTAGAGAGAAAGTCAGAGTTGCATCTAGTGAGGGAAAACTCTAAGAGACACGTTTGTGCATGCACTTATATATCAATAAATGATCCAGTTTGACGATGTGAAACTATGACACGCCTATCAATCAAGGAAGAGGAAGACTAAAAAAGACTTGGTTAGCAACAATAAAACAAGATAAAATTTATTTAAATATAGATTATGAGATAGTAAGAAATAGAACTTAATGGCGTAAAAGGATCCATATAATCAACCCTCCTAGTGGGATAATGCTTGGTTGTTGTTGTTGTTGATGAGTAGCAATAGTCACTTAAGCCCTGATACTCAAAGAAGCAAAGTGAAAGAATTCTTTGTCTAGGATGAAGTTCCTCTTGTGCGGTCAAATTTATTTGTTGAGGTTGATGAGAATGTGTATTTACGTGGATAACAGCTAAGTTCTATATTTTTAATATTTGACCAACTCAAGAAAGTGTTCAACTCCAATGCTCTCAATTATTCATGAAAGTATGGATGCAGTTGATTTAGTGATCGAACTCGAAAAGAGTAGGAAAGGAATCAAAGGATCAAACTCGGAAAGGTATATTCTTTCAATAAACAGTTTGAGAAATTGATGAATTATTTTGTAGAGCCCCCTCCCATTTAAAGGCTCCGATATTATAAATCTCAACAAGTTAAGATTTACTCCATCCATTGTTTTAACAAGTTAATAAGATTTTTAAGACAATTAATTTCAATAAGTCAAGCTTAATTAAATTCTATATGATTCTAATGCGATGCTTCTTATATCTTTAGTTGACCTCCATCATGGTGTTATGTTTTCTCTAATTCGAAATCATCTCCTAGATATCTGATACACTACTGCAGGTCGTGGACATTATGTTTTTTAATGCAAATTCACCCTGTTGCATGACCTCTGAAAAAAAAATTGTCTAGTGATTTAGATGTAGATGAGATTTATAGAATTCAGTATCCTTGGTTCATATGAGACTAATATTTTTGTTGAATTTTATAAAATTTAGTGAAGTAAGCTTCCCTTCACCCATTTGCAGAGCGCCCAAGGGTAACAAACAAGTGCTCAAGATGCAACAACAAGCTAGACTTTGGTGACGAGTATGTATGTTGCACTGATTGTTCAGATCCTTACCTAATGGATAAGAGCAGCAAATTTGGTTTCTGTAAAACTGGTGCAGAGCTTGCTGTCCAATTAAAACCACAAGGTAACTATATTTATGAACTTTGTAAACCTTGCTACTCAGACAAATGTAGTGAGGCTTTTTTGTTTCTCTCAACTTAAAATGTTATTGCGTTCTTTTCCCATGGAATACAAATAACACTGTCATGGTTTACAAGCTTGAGTAGAGATACAAATTAGGCCTCTAATGTTGAAAAATGTTCATAACCAAATCCTTCAAATTCATGAATGCCAAAAATCTAGCCTTTTCTAATAAAACACCAAGTTGTTTCGATGATCAGGTGGTTTGATGAAACAACATGATGCAAAAGTAAACAAATGTCCATTTATGACTAAATATATATTGTTAAGTTTTAAAAGGTGCAAAATTAATCAACTTCATTCCATTAAGCTATTTGGTGAAATATCTTGATGGATTGAATTTAGCAAAATTAAATTAATTTTGCCCTTTTAAAAAATATGCATACTCGATAAATTATATAGACATGCCTCTTTTCCTCATTTTTATGAATTATTGCAGTATAGCAGGTTGTTTGACAAAATTATTTGATAACTGAAATTCATAAAATTATATTAATTTTGCTCATCTTTTTTTTTGTTTCAATTTTTTTTTTTTTGACAAATATGCATTAAATTTAATTGGGGATATTGCCATTTGTAAAAGGTTTCGAATGATTTAAATTTGACATACTATTTGAAACAACTTTTTGAATAAATTATTCTGTTTCCTGTTTCTCAAAAAAAGAAAGTCTCATTAAATTAAGAAGTATTTTCTCTTTTAGTTTTTTGTTAAAAAAATAAAATTGTTTCATCAAATAGTTTGGCAATCAATCCCTTTTGGTTGGTAAAATGGAAGAAACCTAATTTGGGTATTATTTGAATTGTCGGATGGGCATATTCTAACGTGAGAGTTCTGATTTGGATATCTGCTGTTTAAACATAATATTGAGTAGCAGTCTCGTGTCTTTTCTAAAGTTGCAACTCAATTCCTCTACAAATGTCAGAAATTTTTAAGTGGGTTGCTGGGCCATGGATGAAGTGCTCTTCTCCTTGTGATGGTGGAATTCGCTATAGAGATGTTGGCTGTTATGGAAGTATCACTGATTCATCCATCAAGCATTACCCGGTGGATGATAGTAGGTGTTCAGGCCAAGAAATGGTGAGTTAAAAAAACATTTTCTTGATGACGTTTGTGAACATGCTTAAATACTTCAGTATCAAAACTGGTAACAAATATATATTTTTGTTGGCGCCAGGTTGGCACCATGTTTTAGTTGCAGCAGTTAATAGTCAATCATTAGCTGACTCCACCTAATGGGATAAGACTTGGTTGTTGGTTGTTGTATTTAATAGTCAATCATTATTAGACATGTTAAATTTTACAGTTATGACTTGTACGCAATCATAGCTAATATTTCTGGATTATGAAAACGGTGTATTTTCATGCAACTCTATGGAAAATCTTCGCAAACAAAAATCCTTAAGCTCAAGATTTGAATTCTTTTTGTTGCTCGCTTTATGGAATTAACATCGGATGCCACCCGTAGTGAAACTTGAATTTGTTAGGCGAATCAGCATGAATTTGTCACTCCCTCAAGTTATATACTCCATGCTACATGCTCAAGATGTTGTTGATGATGAGTCACAAGATATCCATCAGATGCATTTTGTCTTTACTACCATACCTGAACATTTCAGACCTCTACAACTAAAGATTTGATACAACAATTCATAAAAGAAGGAATTGGCAATGAGTTGTATTTGTTGTTTGATCCAGTATTTTGAAAACTCATTTCTTTTTTATTCTATCAAGCCTCTAAATAAGTGTCACACCGCCACCTGCACATATAGAGCAATTTCAGAGTGAAAGGTTCTTTGTTTGGGTTTCCAATTTCTGTATTTTTTTCTCTTTAATTCAATAGTGTTGAGCTTAGGTCATTCTCATCATTTCAGATGCAATAGGAAGTCTATATACCATATATTTAAATCCTGTTTTACTTACTAAGTTGAGCCTATGCTTTGGCTGTCGCCAATCATTTGGAGTGAATGATTGGAATCATTGACAATCTTAGGTTGAACTGGCCAAGATGATAGTATGCTGATTTTGGTTCAAAAATATGATATTCAACCAGACCTGAAATGGTTATTGCCAAAATGGTTGGCTAAGGCCATAGTCAATTATGTATCTTGACAGCATTGTTTCTGTAGAGAAGCAGTGAAGATTAGACCGTAGGCCTGAATCGCAAAGGTTTGAATGCTACTGATTCCAGATGATTTTTTTAACACTAGTTCTTCCACTTGATTGTTTGCAGCCTGCTAGGCAGGAGGTTTGTAATCTGCAAGTTTGTGTAGATTTGAGCACCAGTGATTCAAATGAGAAGTCAAGCGGGATGTCGGGATGGTTGGTTGCTTTTCTTGTTCTTGTTGTGCTTGTGGCCATAGGAGCGGTTGGTTTTGCTGGCTACGTTTACTACAAGAGGTAAGGACCCTATTACCATCTTTAATTTCTGATGCTTTTATTAATTGTGACGATTCTAGGCAAGCTCTAAGGACAGCAGGCCTCATTTAGTGAATCGTGTAGATTTCATTAAAGCTGTTTCAACCTCCCGTGTTTTTAGAATGAAATGCAAAACAAACCTTCCACCTACTAAAAAATAAATTTGCTTCAGTAGAGGCCTGTGCGAGGATTTTGGTTTCCTACCTCTGCAGCAGATATTTGATTTGGGAAAACATGAGAAGATCTACTGGTAGATTCTGGCCGACAAAGTTTGAGCATATCCTATTAGAATGTCTGTAGACCTAGTCAAATACAGTTTTCCAATATCATGTAGAATTGGGCAAGTTATTCGATAGGTTGATTGTTTGATCAGCTCGATTTGCTTTCTTAATCCTTGTTGTTTTTGGCTTTTACCTACAGGAGATCCTCAGCGCCAAGTGGCTTTGTCTATATCATGCTGGAAGGATATTCTTGAGCAGGACTGATCCCTGTGGCAGAATTGTCTTGATAGGAAATTTCATCTTGTCCTAATGTAGCAAGTATCGTCGCTTGTATATCTTCTCTAAAACTTGTGTTTGTGTGTTTCAGTTGTTCCAGTCCATTTATTCTGCAAATTTATCACATTGTCGTGATTCTTCAATATGAGGTGATGGTTGTTACTTGCACAAGATGACCTTACAGATTGTTCCAGTTCTTATGGTATTTCCCTTGCGCCTCCTACTCCCTCTTATGCGTGGGGAACAATGTGAATTATGGGTACCTAAAAGGTTTTTAATGATCTTTTGATTATTAGTAACTAGATTGTAGAGGAGTTGAGTGTTTTAGTGTAACAGTAAAATTATTAATGTGTGACTTAGATACGGGTTTGAATCACGGAACTAATCTCTTGTAATTGTGCTTTAGAGTTGTAGGTCAGTTGAAGTAAATTTTATATAATCATATCAAATTTAAAATGAATTAAATCTTTGAAATAGATATTTATTATTATTATTTTATGAGTTTCAATTTGGTATAAGTTGGGATTGAATTCTTAATTTAAATTTATTTATTATTTTTAAAATTTTATATTTAAAATTTATTTAATTGATTAATAAATTTAATATTATAAATTTATTTGGTTTTTAATTTTAACAACTAAAAAATCATTAATATTTAATAAAAAAATATAAATGTTTATATTTTAGTGCTAAGATTATCTTTGAGATCTTTTACGAAGTCAGGAGTACGTGGTGGTCAAAGTCTGAGTTGACGTGGAAGTTAGGGTAGACTATGGTAAGATTAGATCCAGCCCGTACAGTTAGGTCTCACGCCGGTCAAATCGTCCCCTTCGGGGATTAGGGACCCACCGCCGGAGACTTTCAGAACGGGCAAGGGCAATTGGTCAGTTAGAACCTCTAACGATAGTCTCCCTCTAGGCTCCTCGAGCTCATGTCTGGTTGGCTAGAGAGGCAGGCAGATAACTTAGCATCTTTGTATCGCCAATAGAGTCCGCTCACAAATACATTAGGGCATCAGCGTCTTGGATCCGCCCGAGCATCACATGAATCCCACCTGGGCTTGAGACTTTCCGACTCCTCGCAGTCGGTTGGCTAGAAGGTCGACCGGGCATTTAACAGATCTTTCCCCCATTGCCAACATAATCCACCCGCAACCACTCGCGACCCATCCTATTGCGACATCAAACTATACGCCATCCTGAACCCCCATCCATCCGCTCAGACATCCTCACTAGGAATAGTCATAATTTCACCTTAGCCCCTCCTTGTTGCACACTCATCCGAGCATCTTATCTCCCATTCTCCCATTCAGGCATCTCTGTCTGAAAAGGTCATAATCCCTTCTCAAAGGATAGCTACACATTAGGCACCAGTCCGATTGGAATCGCGCCCGTCTAGCCATTCTCTTATATGTTAACTCTGTGGAAGAAGAATAGCCAGCTGATAAGCTAACCATCTATTAGAGAATATTAAGCCAGCATGGTACCTGAAAGCTTCTCCTAAACTTCAACGGA
>JBAMIB010413387.1:0-19151 GCA_037177415.1 Kaempferia rotunda | reverse complement strand
TGTATACATCCTTCGTAGAATCAAAGGTACATGGTGCAATGGTTAGCCCCCAATGGATAACCAAGGGATCTAAGGTTCGAGCCTCAACTACGACACACTGCCCTCCAGTGAGAAGGGGCCTAAGAATGTTGACTATTTGGATGAGCCTCCATTAGCGCTTTCCGATTTATCCTTGTGGTTGGTGGAAAGCTTTCATGGGGCCGGGTCAATCACCTTCAGGATTAGTCGGTTCGAAGAGTTGGATACCTAGATTACCAAAAAAAAAAAGGTACATGGAACTTTAGTGTTTGGTGTACAACAACTTCTCCACAAAATATAGAAATTTTTTGTATAAAAGAAAATATAATTAGAGAGCAATTAGATGTTACTTTAATTGATGATAAACTAAGATAAATAGATTTAGATGGTTGACATGTTCAAAGGCAATTAAATTGTTTTTGGCTTGATGAGTGGCTTGATGAGTTGAAATGATTAGGGTGAATATAGTGATTAGAGGGAGATCCAAGACAACTCTAGTTGATGCTATAAAAATAGATTAATTTGATTTGAATACTACTGGTGGTATACTCTTGCATGGAGGTGAATGGAAGGGTAATATCTCAAATAGTTGGATCCAATACGTCTTGATGATGGTGTGATGATTTTCTGATTTGTGACACTTATAAGCACTTATTTATTTGTCCTCACTAATATATGGTTCTTATATTATTTTGAGTTCTTTCTTTAAAATCATTATTCACTTACTAATACAGGTCACAGATTATGCAAGAGATCTTGAAGAGATGCAGACAATCTCAAAGGAGGATTATCTTGTGTCTTTAAGAAGGCATGTATATTATTATGACATTTTGGGTATTTAGTTGGATGCTTTTGCATCTTATATTGGTTCTTTTAGAAATAGGTGAACGTATATACTGAACTGCTGCTTTAAACTTAAAAGATCTATAATGTGGGTGGAAAATGAGCTGTAGCATGTTTAGTACTAACATACGGACAATATTTTGCAGAAAAAGCAGTGCTTTTTCAAGAGGATTTCCAAAATATCGTGGACTTACCAGGTAGATACTGATTTTATATCATGCATGAAATTTTGTGTCAGGCAAAGATAAGTGCTTATGTTAGCCTTTTTGGTTATAAGAGATTTTTTTGGGGTTTGCCTGTTTGCTTTAACATGGCACCTTAACATGCCTGTTTGCCTGTTACATTATGTATTATTCCTTATCAGTAGCTTGAAAGCAATAAATCTTTTCTCTTGACTATTGACTTTGGATTGATCAAATATGTTCTGAATTGTGAAAGGTTAGGAGATATACAAAACTAACATATAAAATAAAGGGCATTGAGCAAATTGTGAAAAGCATGTCCCCTATGGCAGCACATCCTGTATTACTCCTTAAATTGCTGCTGTGAATAGTACTAGCATTGAGCAAAGGTAAGAAGTAAGAACTATGGTAAAATCTGGAAGAACTGATCAATCCTAATTCTCCAATGAAAAGCATGTCCTATGGAAGCACATCCAGTAGTATCTCTTAAATTGGTTCTGTAACCTTGGTGAAAATATCTGTAACACATTGAACTCGACCTAATGCTCCTTAGTTTCAAAGGTTTTCCAAAAATGCACAACAGACAGATACAATAGGTGTAAAGACGTTAATTAGCTGAATAAAGTTTGGAATAATTTCAAAATACTTGAAGTTGATCAGAGGGATGATCTGGAAAATTGTAATCAAGTTAGTTTCTTCAATTGTTGGTAATTTCGATACATTCAAAGTTGCATGTTCTTATTGTTATCTTTCATCTATGATCTGGAGCATGAAAAGACCTGCTTATTTGGTTATCACTTGGGTTTAATCCGAGGAAATGTCAAAAATTTATTAGGCTATCATTGGGTGTAACTTTCCTAATTACTGAGCCTCATTTGGATCATGCAATTGTAGTCACTTGTATGTATTTAAGTGAATATTAGAAATCAGTTAGTTTTCCTTCTAAGTTTTTATAATCTTGTAAAGTAAAGCTTATCCTACAATTATTTTACCTGAAATGATTGTTTTTATTCTCAGACAACCTAACAATAGTAGGTGGGAGTCATCTTTTGGACCTATGCAAGGGAATGATTACTTCAGCAACTGTAGTAAGTTCACATATGAATTACATTGAAAATGAAAAAAATGGCTATTGCTGAAATTGAACTCTAATAAATGAACATGAGTTTCAACTTGATTATTCCCATGCAAGGTACAAGTAGTGATGCAACTACGGATGCACGATATTCTGGTATTGCTGGAACGGAAAGGAAAATAGATTTAACAAGTTACATAAGGTGGTGGATGCCAAAGAAGGTTCATCAAACAGAATCAGCCTCCACTGAAGATGTTGCTCGGGAACTGAAAATGTTGGAATGCTCAGCGCAGCCAACTGAACCTTATAAACTTCCTTCCCTTGGCTATCCTCAAATGGGGAAACCTTCCCCACAAAGCTTGTCGGCTTGTAGTATACTGTCCCAGTCTGATTCCTTCAAGAGTTTCCTAGAGAAATCATCGAACTCAGCAGAGAATAAGGATGATCCTTCACAATTAAAAATCCATCAAGAGTCAGTTCCTCTGTTCTCCAATTGTGGGCTTGGCATATCCGGAGTGAGCTTAGCATTTAACGATTTGCCTGTGCCCAGAACAGCATACCAGATGGCTCTTCTATCGGCGCCTCTGAGGACTAACTATTCTGGTGATACTGTTAGTGAACCTCTATGGACGAGTCTTGTGCCACCGTCTGAACAATCTACTGAAACAACAGTGCTGCCTTCTTCTTGACTTCCATCTTTTGGTGTTTAGAAGTCTCTTCCAACATGGTCCTTATTTATTTATTTTTTGTATCGCAGTTTAGGAAGAAAGAAACTGATAGTTCAGCATATGCATACCAATGCCAAGAATGACACCGAAGGATATCAACTTTTATAATTGGTGACAAGGTCTCGAAATGTTGCATGTTGTGGATCTAGTGTTCATGGTTAATTTGATTGTGAACTGAAACGAGGCAAATTGTGTGAAGCAGCAATTCTCATCCATTCTGCTGTTTTTAAAGAGATGTTCAGGTGCATAACAGACATGGAAGAATCTGAATATTTCTTCAAGGGTTATGCATACAGGGAATAAGCTATCGGAGCCATGAGACATGTTTTCATAGAGAGATGTAAGGTTAGCATTACTTCTGATGATTCATTTTCTTTCTTTTAAAATTATTATAATTAAAAGTTCAGTCTACTGCTTAGTATTATGTTTGGATCTCAAACAATTTTAATTATTTTGTTTTCTATTGGATAATTATACTTATATTCCCTTGACCTAGCACCAGAGCATACCAAAGTTGACTTAGAAGTGAAATGAATAGAGTAAGTGAATGGTTGATTATAAATTAACTCATCCAACCAATTTGAGTATTATCGATCAGTTTGTTTGATCCTTCTAGTTTGTTTCAATATAGTCCACTTGTATTCATTTTGGGAGCTTGGTTTGCCTAAATCGCCGTAAATTTATTATTGTTTGGTTTGCCCTGTCTTCTTTGTCTCGCCTACTTTGTCTTGTTTGCTCAATTAATCTGGCATGGATAGTCTACTTCACATGCCCCATATAAAGACCTTGTCTACTCAATTTGTTCAAACTTGCTCAACAGTATGGTTCCTTAAAGTCGCTACACAGATTTTGCACAGGGAATTTGTTGAAATAAAATAAAATATATATATTTGGCACTTCAAATACTTTCTGGAATAAAATAATTTTTTGATATGCTTCATTTGTAATTTATACAAATTTGGCCAAAATGGAAATTTTAAATCAGGTTTTAATTTTAAATTTTTTTATGTATAGAATTCTCTAAATTTTAATTTGTTATTCTATACATAAGTATATGAATTGTATTGCTAAACTTCTATTGAATAATTGATAAATTATTTTTTAAATAGTTTATTATTTGATTTTTTTTAGTTTTTCTGTTTTATTTTTTAATATAATAAATGAAAATTTACCACTCTTCGCACGGCACTAATGTCACCTATCTAGTTTAATCAAAATGACAATGTTTATATAGCAACGAAGGAAGGTGAAAATTAATTTGATCACAAGTGGCATATTAAATTGGAAGACATTATTTTTTGTTTGGAACAAGAAGAGCAACAACGCTGTACTTCCAGAAGCTCTTCAGATCTATTACACCAATTGATAGAATATTACTAAGCATTGACAAAGGTAGACACATGAGAATCTTTTATAGAATTTCTCATGGGGATCTTTTCAGTCATCTAATTTGATAGTGAATTATCTCTACCGTTAATAGCCAGTTAGTAAAATCGATTACCAATCATTACGGCCAAATCTCGCCCTATTTTAATAGAAGCCAACAATTCCAAACACACATCGAGTTTCATTAAGAAAAAAAAAACCCCCCAAGTCGGAGGTAGACCTTAATGAGCTTAGACTAGCTTGGTACACATGTATTTCAAAGGCATCAGCCATACAAAGTAGGTCTAAACAAAATCACACCAGTAAAATGAAAAATGATATCACTATTGTATTTCTTGCAAAAGTCCGAGTTTTGAGCTCATTTCCAACCTATCTATCAGAAACCATAAGAATGCTTGATGCAAACAAAAATAGTAAAGTCAAATTTGCTTCCATTATTTATTGTGCCCACAGTTCCGTTCTTTCATTCCTTCCATGGTTTGACAAGCTACAATGTAACATCAATAATAGTAGAAGTTCGTAGAAAGGCATACATTGTCATAAAATAATTAATTACACATTTCAGCATAATCCATACTCCATACTCCATGCCTATCAAACGCAATGCCCTATAAACATTAATAGAAACAAACTAAGCGGACAAACTATATTTTAGAACAGGTGGGACCGAATAGTCACTAAAATAAAAGAATGTCTACTCCACAAGCCCAACATACAAGCAAGCATGCTCCACAAATATCAAAGCAAGACCTTTCATACAATGACTGGAAGTAAGAAAGAACCGAAATAACAGACACGAAAATCCAAGCAGACGATAGAACAACTTGTGAAGTGGAATGAGCCAGAAAAGTCTCATGGTTGCAGTATGCACAAGCTTTAGAAGAGATCCAGCTTTCTTTTCTGCATATCTTGTTTCCACTTGGGTTGTCGATAAAATGCCTCTTTGGTCATCCCCAAAACGGTTTCAAATTCAGCATCTGATAGATATGCCTATGCAAAAGTCAGAACTGTAAAGTTAGAGAAGCTAAATTGAATTGTAGAGCTTCTGAAAACATAAGCTTCATATTTTTATTCAACATAAAGTGAGAACCTCTCTTTGTTTGTAATCAATTCCATGGACAGGATTGCTAGATTTGGTTTTCAGGCGGTCATAACTGAAAATAGTCTTATCCCCATTTGTGCCTGTCTCAGGATTCTGTACCACAGCAGCCTCTGCGCCATTGCTCTGTGATACAGAAGCATCATCCATGGTTTCTTTCTCTGCTGAAAGCTCAACTGAATCCCCCAAATCGGAGCTCACACTTTCAGTCTTCACAGAATCTGGACGAATAATGATGGTGTGGATAGGGAAAATATTGTATTATATTTATTCATAGGGAACTATTAGACAATATGTACAATCACATAATACCAATAACCAAATACCCCATGGGAGAATAAACCATTAACCTATTCGTAGGAAACTATTGCACAATATGTACACACGCACACATATAATACCAAAAACCAAACACCCCATATGAGACTAAACTAATGTACTATAACTCTTAAACACTCCCTTCAAGCTAGGGCATTTTATTATATACAATCTAAAATGTCTACAAAAGAAAAAGAAAAATGAAAAGGCATTTCATGAATATGATGAAGAAAGAATAGTAGAATCAGTTGAGAGACTTGATTACATGATGCCAGACTGATTTACTAAGGAATTAAAGGTTAACTGCAGTTGGTCATCTTTGAGTGAGATATCTTCAAAAAATGAAATCGACGGTGACAATGACTTGACATAAATATTTCCATTAAATCCCCTCAAATTAAGACATTTTGGAATTTTATACTTTGTCAAGATATAAGGGCTCGAGCAACTCTTATGATACAAAATTATCATGAAGGAGAAGAGACAAGGAGATGTCAGAGAGGAGACTAAGTAAACTGTTGTCTCCTCTTTGTCATCTACTTGAGAGAAAGAGGATCATAGAATAGAGACAATAACTAATCTATCTCTTTGAAGTTGCAACCAACAAAAAGATACAAAGACAAGATTAGATCTCAAAATCTACAATTGAGAGGAGAAAAATATTGCGAGATGGCTATCCGATCATTTACTCTAATAATTGTTGAGAGAAAGACTAACTTTGAGAGAGATGTTTGGAATAGATGGCAACAACTTGTCTCATTTTTAAACAGCCACACAAGATGAGTAAAACATGAAAATCCATGGTGAAATTTGAAAAATGAAAATTACTCAAGTTTGAGATAAAGGTTCCAGGAAGATATTGCTACTTCACTTGAATCTTCTTTTGTGTTGAACCATAATTTCTTGTCATTGTGTATTTATTGCAACTACTGCCTCCACTTTTAAGTGCTTCATTTCCTTTTTTCACTTGATGATGCCCTTTTTTATAATTCTCTTTTTCAGCTCATTTTTGTGATGCCAACTGCAGCATCATGAACAAATCATACGCAAAGAAATCTCATGAAGACGGTAGATTTTATTAAACTGAAAATTCGTTACATGAGGGGTTGAGAGCCTCTTCTATAGAATGAGAAAAGGCTACTCACGGTCTAATTTACCCAGTTTCTAATAACAAGTAAAATAATACTATAAAGAAAATTTTAAAACAGTAAAATCATATCCACTATATTAATACCTTTTGATTTCACATGGCTCCATTATTTTTTTTTACAATTTTTAATCATAATAACCGCTTTAACCAAGTTTTTACAATTTTTAATCATAATAACCGCTTTAACCAAGTTTCCAAGAGTTCGGAGGGCATGGTCAACTTAAGTCACCATACAATGTGGCGAATGCACCAATAATACTGTAAATTTACACAGTATATGGACTCCTGTGCTAACAGAGTGAATGGGTGGGGATTTCAGCTTGTCCTGCAATTTTTGAACTGCTTATATCAAATTGCATGGCTTTTGCATCTTTAGGCAGAGAAGAAGGATGCAATGATGTGGGCATAAGGAGCGTGAAAGAAAATTTTGGAGATGACTAAAATCAATATCACCTCTTGATCTTGATGGGGAAGAAGCGGTTGTGATGTTGGATGTTAACAATGTACCTATGCTGGTATATATAGTAGGTGAGATTGAGTGACATTGGCTTATACTGTCCTCAAGGAAGAGGAACTCTGACAAGGTAGGTCGTAGAGGCAACAGTAAGGAAATCAGCAAGACGTGGTAGGTATTACAAAACCATTCAGCTTGAATCTTGGCACTGATAGGCAACGCCTTCACAAAAGGCACTAGGATAGACCATTCTATTATTTCTAAGGCACTGACCTCAAGGTAGAGAGAGGGGACTCACGGCTTTAGTAAAAAATAACACGAAAAGAAAAAGTGAAATTGAATTTCAGTGATTTAACATCAGCAGAGAAGGAGGGGCTTGATTGAAAAGAAGGCTCACATGCAAATCTAGTAAAACCTGCCAAGTTAATAACAAAATCTGAGAAGACAAACAAGAAAAATGTAGAGCTGTATAAGTATGTGGAGAGAATGGAAGAATAAGGCTGGGGTTACATGAGTGGAAAGATAGGAAGGGGAAGTAGAAGAGCGAAAATGACATAAATATGTACATTAATGATGAAACTCCATGCATAATTTTGTGGAGCGAATGGTCAGAAGACTTAGGATATTGTTGCAAGATGGATGGATAGATGAGATCAGAGCAGATGCCACAAGCAAATAAAGAAAGCTCATGTCTCTGAACCCATTCAAATATCACCATATTTTTTTATTTGAGAATATTTAACAAAAGAAAGAAAACAAGAAAATGACTTGCTTATACTAAATTGAAGGTACCCCAAGAAGAATTAGACATTACCATCAACAGTCTCAGAGGACTCATTTCTGCTGAATCTTGCTGTAAGGGTTTCAGATTCTCCCTTCTTTTGTTCAGCAGTCAAAACAGAAGACAAGGCAGCAACTGCAGCTGCTCGCTGTGATCCTTGGCCTGATCGTGATGATTTTGATGATGTAATTTTAGCAGTTGAGGATGGATTAAATGCAGATGATAGTGCAGCTAAGGCTGATGCCCTTTGCCTAGGTCCATCGTGATTTACAGCAGAAGACTTAGACTGCAGCCAACAAACAAACACAAAGTGATAGATGACCCACTGAATAATTCCCGCTGTGCTGTAAGATTACTTTAAAACACATGCGCAAACTATAAATGAACATGCTCAAGAGAAACCCAAAATATTATCTTGTTCAAAAACCAATGAAATGAAAGTTGCAAGTTGAAAATGACTGGATTAACCTATAAGAATTGTTCAAAATGTTGGCACGGTTTATGAGAAAGACATGCACTTCTAAAATAAAAAAAAATGGAATGGATGGCATGTTCTTATGAACCACAGAAAGTCTCAAATGTTGTGGCAATAATAAGATTACTAAAACTGAAAATGGAATTCTAGAATATCTTTAGTAGACAGAACTGTGTTCATTTGGAGAATAATGACAGAAGAAAAGGATGCATATGGTTCTGCTAGCATCTTGCAATGATGAAATAAGCCACAAACCAACTTTGCTACCAACTGATACAATCAAGGAGTGTAGGTACACAAAACTATTGAAGCTCGCAACAGAGATCACTATTGAAGTGCTCGAGCTACACCAAGATTATTAAATAAGATCAACTGCCAATAGCAAAGGTTCCGCTTGGAAATGTTAACATCATATTTAAGATAAAGTGTATTCCAACATGCTTGCACTTTAGGTTATTGAATCTTGATGCAACCAGCAACAGATAGTTCCTCAGCGAACATGTAAATTTAGTTGGCTCAACATCTTTGCAATCCTACTGTTTCATTTTTGGAGAAATGTAGGAAAATGACCTAACCATATTTTATTAATAGAACATGTACATGAGTATTTTTGGGAACATGCAAATTTAGTCAGCTCAACATCTTTATAAATCTTAGGGTTTCCTTTTTAGAGAAAAGCAGGCAAATAACCTAGCCATTGTTATTTAATAGAATACAGTACATATGAGTATCCTACTGTTTCTGGGTATTCACCACTGTAGAAATGTGGACACTTTTTCAGTTGCGCATTGTATCCACTATCATATTTGTTTTTTCTTCAATCTTCCACTCAAATATTTGATGATATGAACATCAAAAAGATTACCAAAGAACCATACCTCAACACAAAATGGAAGATGTGCACACATTCATTTTCATCTTGTTCTTTCCAATATAATTAAAGAGAAAGTGAGAGTACTCTAGAACTTATCTAATGTATAGTACAAAATTATAACGACAATATGGACACCTTAGCTATGAAGGTGGTCTGAAAATTTTCATAACTATTTCAAGCTGAAGAAAATAACTAGTGATGAGGAAAAATTGCATGCAAAGAAAAAGGTTTTTTAAATGGAAATATACAACTCTTTTCCCCTCCTGGAAGAGAACAAAATAACTACACAAAAAATTTGGGGAAGACAGATAATAAGCTTACAATAACATGTTTTCTTAAGAAGCTAATCTGGCACTGCATTTCAACAGGTGATCCCTAAATGTAGTTACAGATAAGGCATCTAGCTTGTATAAATCTGTTGAAACATACCTCCAAAGAATGCACAGAAGTTCCAAATAGATGAGATAGTTTCTTCTGAAATGAATTTCCTTGAACCTGCATGTTGGGGAGACATATCTTAATTTATGCAACCATGAGTCTTTACCCGTTTGCTACAGCTAAGAAAATATAAGTTCAATTTTCCAGATTAACACAGCAGTATGTCAATATCAGGCCACACTTAAGTGAATAATATGAAACATCAAAGAGAAAACGACATATTAAAGAAAATAATAAATTTAATCATAATTCTAAGTTCAATTTAGCAAGAAGTAAAAAAATAAAGGCGAGAAAGAAAAACTCAACAAATCAATAAAGTTTCATGTGAATAGCTTCAGAATTGAGAAACAGTAAGACAGATTGGGTGCCCATTAATCTCAAAGCTTAAGCTGTTAGGGATCCTATGAATTATCTCATAAGCTACTCTTATGATCAAGCTACCCAAGCTTGGACTATCAGCCAAGAAATAATAAATGGCAACCATGTTAAGATTGTAAAAATTTTGTTGCCTAACTGCTTACCATAAAAGACCTTGAGCCGAACTAAGGAAACTAATTATTTTTTTTTTAATATTCCACAAGCAAAAATTATGAACTAACATCTGTCCAAAAATTCCATCTTAAACGTTAGAATGAAATAACAGGACAATCTATTCCTATTCCATTATATTCGACCATACCAAAGTTACCTTGTTACTTTCTCATGTGCCCTCAATCCTAACATCAGTAAGATTAACTATGATACGATCCAAGGGAAAACCAAATCCCACCAAAGATGCCAAAACATAGATGAGGACTGTCTTCATATTTGAGCACATCTAAATCTCATTTATCTATGTGGTACCAAAAGCAGGGGGGCGCTCTTACTACTCTCATGACTTTTGAGCTAAGTTGTAATTGTTGTCAAGTTTGGTCATCTATATCATTTTTATATGATGGACCACCAATGTCAGGCTTGTGTTCAAGGTTGAGGTACATTTGGCTACGACTGGCAACATTATTTCATTGTTATAAGGCTTGGTCATCACTCCTAAGTGATGAAAATGGGTCTTTGCTACTTGAAGATCTCAATATGCAAAGGGCGGATTGGAGCTCGCCTTCAAGCAACCAATCACATTTAGGGGTGAGCAAAAGTTCGATTAAACTGAATTAACCGGCCAAAGTTAAAAGTTCGGTTCGGTTAATTCAGATTTTTTTTCTAAAAATATCAGTTATATAAGCCTAATCTATTCGGTTTCGGTTTTGAAAATTGAAATTCGGTCAAACCGATTAAACCGATATTATGAGTTGAACCGACCAAACTGGAACTAAACCGAACCAAATCAGAACCAAACCAAACCAATATTATGAGTTGAAACGCACCAAATCGGAACCAAGTCAAACTAAATCGGAACCAAACATAAACAAACCAAATCAAAATCAAACCAAAAAATTCAGTTATTTCGATCAAAAATTGAATTAACCGATGTTTTATTAGTTCAGTAGATTCGTTTTTTTTTTAAAAGTTCGGTTGGTTCGAAAAAAATTCGGTCGGTTCGATTTTTTGTTTAACCTGTTCGGTTTAAACCGATTGCTCAGTCCTAATCACATTAACATCATTATTAGTAAATGTGAGTAAAGAAGCTAACATGGATATATGATTAGTTTAGTAAGGCTATAGTAGACTAAAATAGCAACTTAAATTATCAAAATACTTTAGGGAAAAAATTGGAATGGGTAGACGTAATGATAAAGAGAAAGTAAATACAGTTGGAGTAGAGGTAATAAAATATGTAATATTAATTTTGAAAGTTGTATACATGAAAAATTAACATAAAAACTGTAGATTGTCGAAGAAAAAAAGAAATGTAGAGAATGATTGTACTGAAGTTGATTTCAGAAATTAGATACTAAAGGGTATAAATGCTTGGCCATTAAGTAAACTTGAATGAACAAATCTAATTTTTGAAGAACCTAGACACAAAAGTATTCATGCTAGATCTATGGCTCAAAAAATTATTCTTGGAATTGGCATCTAGGAAAAGCATATGGTCATGTTTAAAAACTAATAGATTCTATAATTAGACAAGTTGAATAATTAAAACTGGTGTGGCAGGTAGACTAAAACCAAAGAAAACTCAACATAATTAAAAGTCGTTTAAGAGATTTACCGCTATAGAAGAGGTATGGACTTGCATAGGGTTCACTAGAGAAATAAGATCAATTAGCTACAGCTCATGATGTTGATTATGATGATCCAGAGTTAGACTTTTGTTGATCTATGCTATATCATTTAGTCTTCGAATATTATAGTTGTGCAATTTGTATATTGATTATTGTAAAAGAAAGTGAAATGTGATATTTGATACTTCTTTCTTTGACACCTCAAAGTAAACACTCTGGAATTCTAGTTCAGATTCACGGTAAAATATACACTAGGAATTTACTAGTTATAGATAGTTCAATATTCCAAATAGTTTAAAGCAGGGAAAGTCCTTCAAGTAATTTTCATTTGATGTCCCTTGATAAATAAAATTGTAGCCAACCAACATGAATCACTTTTCAACTATCTCAAGCAAGAAGTGCATTTATCCAACTTAAAAACAGCTAGATGCTTCTGTTCCAACAGTTCATGACAATGCCACCAAATTGAGTTCATTAATTCATTCAAAGAGCCCACCCAAATATTTAAAATACAGGCAAAAAAAATACAAAATTGAGTTATTAATTCATTCAAAGAACCCAACTAAATATACAAAATACAGAAAAAAATCATACCAAGGTCTTTGCACTGTCCCAACAAAAATAAGTTGTGAAGAAGCAAGGTTCATTTCCCTCTGTAATCCGATAAAGTGGTAGATCTGGAGGTAAACCTTCTAGGGAAACTGCAAGGTCTATGTATTTCTGGGGAAAAGATTGTGATATAATACTTATTTGACAAAAAGGAGAACATGGTGGCAGAAAGGGAAAAAATGAAACAAATCTGCACCTGCCCTATTTCAAAGGCAGTTTGCTTATCCTTGGAATCCACAGACTGTCCAATCCAAACAAAAACCTCTGCATGTGTATCAAGTATCAACATATCTTCAGTCATCAAATCATCTTGAGAATAATTGAAAATCTCATAAACCTGAAAGGGTGAATGTGCAAGCAAAATAAGAAACAGCAACGAGTCAATGAGTTTCTGTATTGAATATTACATTTGATAACAGTCAATGACAGACCTTTAGTTTTCCTGGGGAAGCATCATGTGAAAAAACACAACATAAGATTTGAAAACATTAGATTGAGACCAAAAAACATCAGTTAATTTTTGACTGTATATTTCCAAATTTTCCCAACCTTTCTTAAACAAAAAACTATATAAGTGAGGATCTCTAACAATATCCTGTGGGCTCTTTTTGCTGATAAAACTTTGCTTGCCTCCAATAGCAAACCAGAAAGCAGAGCTCTCTGTTCCTTCCTTGACATGCTTGATAGCAACACCTGGCTGCACGAGATGAGAAAATCTTCTTGATTTGTGGCATAGAGATGAAAGTAATTTTTTAAAGCTCCATATTTAACAAATCTGCATGCCCATATTGATATATACAGCAGAATGTTACCCATTTTGTGTGCATGGACATGTTATGATATTAAGCAAATAATACAATAGAGATATAAACAGATGTTCTTGGCAAATGACTTGCTTTCATTGAACCAAAGCATATCCAACTTTTAATATAATTCAAAAGGAGTGCTTCTTTGATGATTTCATTAAAAAGGGGTGCCCTTTTGAATTTTTGCCAAGTAGTTACTTATAAGTCAAGACTCCCAGATGCTAATATATAATTGTCCTATGGCTAAGTCTTTTTTATATCAAGCAAAATTAGTGAATAATAGTTGTAACATTGGGATGGCAATACCCAAGAAGTACCAATTTACATCACCTATTTCCTACCTTGCTTCTGCTTAGATAGTAATTGGATTTCCATTAATTTGGTAATACAGATTTCTATTAATTTTGTATTAGAGCCGTCTATATTCTACACCACCACTATCCTCTTAACCACCTTTAACACTATTGTAACCTTCGAATTCCTTTGTCACCCCCACCCATGGGATAAAATCTCATCTACATAGCACGAGCAAAAATTTTGTTTTGTAAGAAATTAGCACGCGAGAACAGCTAAAATCTATGATGCGCAAGCGATCCTTTATAGTAATCTCCCAAGCTTTCCTCTCCACTCACTCAGGCTTTGCAAGTGAGTCGTGAATGTCGTCCACATTCTACAACTCCTGAGCTTTTCTCACTTATTTTCCAAGCTTTGCAAGTGAGTTGTGAGTAACTTTCATAGTTCCATGACAAGCATCCCTGTCTGCTCACCCAATCATTCCTCGCCCTACCCCTCATTTTATGCCCTTCAACACCAACAAGGTCTGGGTGACCAATTGTTGGTACGGTCAAAAAAAAAATTATTTCATTTGACCAGAGGTCTGAACTCCAATACGAGTTGAACATGCACCTGTGTAGTTTTCTTGCTTCTATTAAGCTTTAGCACTAACTTTCACATTAGGATGCAATGCTATTCCACATTAATGGATGTCCCACCACAACCACCACTAGTGTCAATAATTAACAATACTCGCCCCCACGCGCTGGTGCAGTTAGTTCATGCAAGGGTGTTGCTGCCAATAGGCACGGGTTGATTCCCAACGGGTGCAAAATGCCCCGCTGGTTGCCTCGATTCCTCCTTCCATGTGCTGTCACTGTTGGACGAAGCCCCTCGTGATTTACCGCCCTTCCAGACGGTGAGGGCCACCTGGAGGGGCTGTCAAGATGGTAGTTTCATCTTTTGCTGCCAATTCTAGTTAGATAATTCAGTTTGTACGCCTCCAATAGTTTTGGGTAGATACTTTCATTCACCCTCTAGCCATTTGACAGTCGGTTATAAGCTAACCCTATGATTTACCTTCTTTCACAACCTGAGGATGACTCGTGAGGTGCGCCTGAGGTAAGCGTAATCACCTTTTACTAAAATACTTCCATTACATTGTGGCTACAATTTAGACACCACTCAGCCAATATGCTACTTGCTTAAGTTGGTATTGTTTTAAGGATTATGAAGTCTAGCTCGTTTTGTTGACAAACTGTTTGTTTTAATACACAACAGTAAAATGAGCTCTTAGAGGTTGAGCTGAAGTTTCGTGTAGATACTTGTATTACACTGTGGCTACAATTTGGACACCACTTAGCCGATATGCTACTATCTTAAGTTGGTATTGTTTTAAGGATTATGACGTCTTTCTCGTTTTGTTTGACAAACTGTTTGTTTTAATACACAACAGTTAAATGAGCTCTTAGAGGTTGAGCTGAAGTTGTTTTTGTTGAATAACATAAACAATGAGCACCTAGAGCCACATACTTGGCCATTTATTCGATTTTGAATTTATGTTAATCCATTGTCACTTGGCCATTTATTCGATTTTGAATTTATGTTAATCCATTGTCACTCAATGAAGGGTTGCAAATATAGTTAGCATTGCATAATTTTGATATCAACTCCTTGTTGCTAAGGATATGGTTAAAGACGATTAAACTTGCCCCCATTTTTGTCAGGCAATGAATGTAACTTACAACGTTACCGTGGAGAATACCAATTGTGCTTACTTTGATCAAGTCGAAAGGCTCCGTGAATTTGGTGTCAGGAATAAAGAAAGTATTGCAAGATTGCTATGGTCGTTCTTCCAATACTGGGCATATCATCATGATTATACAAACGATGTTATATCTATTCGCACAGGAAGCTTTATCAGGTAATGCCATTTTGTTTAACAACAAATTAGTAGTTTAGTGGCTGCAAGAATTTTATGGCATGAATTTATCCAGTTGTTCAGTAATTATTTCTTGGCTGTTTTTATCATAGATATTTTCATTCATCTAAAGATTTTAATACCTTCTGTTTTAAAACGTTCATTCGAATATGAGCTCTAGTCCAACTTCAAATTAGCATTCGGTCCATAAGATTTAGTTGGCTTCATGTCTCCTTTCTGAAATATCTGTTCTAACTTGCAGTAAAGAAGCAAAGGACTGGACAAGACGAATAGGAAATGACCGTCACCTAATATGCATCGAGGACCCATTCAACATCTCACACGACCTTGGCCGTGTCGTCGATAAGTACACCATCAAAATCCTAAGGGAGGAGTTTGAACGAGCCGCTGAGATAATACAATACGATCCAACCCCCAGCGTCACCCTTTTCCAGCCTTATGTACCCGGATCCCCGCAAAGGTAAATCGACCAAAGTTTGGCGAATGGCATCAGGCACCAAAAGCTAGCCTTGTATATTTTCTTCTCTAGGAAGCTTTGTGCATAGATCGTAATGCTCTATGGTTATTCCCATTCTTGTAAATTAATTGCTGGGCAGAGCTCAAGCGTTATTATTAATTTGTAATGACAATTATTATTGTTGTTCTTCGATCACAAGTAACATGAGAAATGATAAACTCATTCTTGACTTCAATTATTTTTCTTTGATCTTGATTTCCTATCGATAGCAATGCTTATTTCAAATAAATTTTATCCAATGATCAAAATAGTAGTCCATATGATTCTTGGGTCGGTTTTAGTCCTCACGTAATAACTCAACCTCGTTGAGAAACAAGAAATAAACAACATTAATTCTTCTCGAATTTCACTCAAACCTTTTAACCTATCTTTGATCATGAGATATCTCCGTATCACATTAATTATATGTGAGAATGTTTTAGCCGATATGAGTGATAATAATGTCTCTCCCTAATGCACGACTCGCACGCGATCTTTAGATGATACCTGAAAAATTAAGAAGGTACTCTACTGCTACTGTACCATTACCTCGGAGACGATCTTTAGATGATACCTGAAAAATTAAGAAGACACTCTACTACTGCTACTGTACCATTACCTCGGAGGCGATCTTTAGATGATACCTGAAAAATTAAGGAGGTACTCTACTGCTACTGTACCATTACCTCGGAGGCAATATATTTCCTCTTAGTTGAACCAATTCAATACCTCTAAAATGTGAAATCACTTTAACTAAAAATCAGCACCGTACAATAGTCAATTTCCCTGTAAAATGGCACAAATACACACACACACACAAAGATGAGTAATTAGTATGGTTCGATATAAATCTACCTCCATGGACAGAGAGTTCACGTCTATGTAATGTGAGGTCAAAATACAATAAAAAGGTCACACCTTGTAGGGAAGATCACTAAATTCTGCCTAAAACGAAAACATCTTGCCGTTGGCACTACGTAAACTCTTGTCTCCATATGTATCTTGTTTTCTCAGAGTTACAAAATGCACCTACGACAATGTTTCCTAAACCCGAATCAGATAATCCTAAATTAAATTCTTCCCATGCTGAAATCAACATCAAATAACCCTATATTATGAGTTTCTAGCCAAGTAATTCTAAGAAGATACTATATAAAATGCATTGTCGGTCATTCAAGTATCGAGAAACATCAGTTTCAGCAGCATCTCATTTGGCACACACCTAGAAAACCTGAAGTGATTACAGATGCTTCTTATTCTGCTAGATATTTGTCTAAGATACGATATCGAACTTATACATTTTAGATAGTTATATCTGCGTTAAAATCTTTTGGTAAAACTCCACTCGCTGAATTATACAAACACTCTACAGGCTTGTAGACTTATCATCATATCTAACGAGTTCAAACAAAGGAATTCACCCACTTGTGATTTGCAAAAATGGTCAATACAGTTTAGCAAGGAAAAAATTACACTACTTGACGAACAGAAGAAATTTTGAGATAACTAATGATGAAAAGATGTAACCTTGTAATCTCATCCATGGCTGTTCAGGATGTGGACTTAGAGCATCGACAAAATCTAATTATTGTCGGCGGTAGAAACTAACATCCTTTAAAGCAACATGAATGGCAGATGAGGGTATCTATAAAAATTTAGAAAGAGATATGAAAAAGAATAAGGCAAGCCTACTACTTTCACATACTTTTGAAGCATTTTGTTGCCCTGTAAACGCTCATAGATGTGTTCATTCGATACAGACAACAAAAACATCACCAAATTTAATGGACCATTTCATAGTAAACAAACTGAACTTGGTTTCAAAGAGAGCTAACTAAAAGAAGCCAATTGAAATTCCACATTGTCATACCAAATCGCATGTAACCTACTTATAACAGAGGATAAGGAGACTACTGAGATTTTTCAAATTTTGTTTCACTTCAGAATTTTGCAATTTGAGATGTTTGCCGAGCCAAAATCATATTTTTGGCAAGGGCAGAAAAGTGATTGAATCATCAAATCAAGTCAGACACTTTAGAGTTTAGAAAGTCAGAGACACAGAACTTGCAGCAGGAAAAGCAAGCAGAAATCATCTGTAACACTTTTTTGTAAGAAAAAAAAGTTGTGTGCACCAGGAGACAGAATGTGGCCCAGCAAACCACAGTTTCAAGCATGTTTATAAACAAAATAAAGTGCAGTTAACAGAACCATACGAACCTTTACGAGAATGATTTTGTAAGAGATGAAACTTTGATTCATTGCGAGCACGAGAGAAAAAAAAATTGTAGATCAATCATTATCCAATCAAAATAGAATTTGCAAATCGATGTAAAATGTACAGCAGTTGCCGCTAAGATTGGCTAAAAGATCGATCTTGCCGGAAGGTAAGACAACTCACCGAGCTTTCTTGCGGGACTTGAAGGAGAAACCTCCCGGCGGCGATGGGGAGAATTCAAGAGGGAGGTGTGGAGGCTCCGACTCACCGGTGAGCATTCCGAGTATGTCCTTGGTGGAGGGCCGACGAGTAGGAGACCTCTGCAGGCAGAGCAGCGCCACCGTGATGCAGAGAAGGGTCTGTTCCCTGTCGATGCACCGGAGGGAGGGGTCAAGAAGATCCAGCAGCCTTCCCAAGTGGGCGAGGTGGCGTGCCCATGAGATGAGGTTGGCTCGCTCGAACTCCGACACGGGCGACGCCGTCACCTGCAGCGGCCGCCGCCCTGAAACGATGACCAGAAGAAGAACGCCGAAGCTGTAAATGTCGCATTTTTCCGAGAGTGGTCCACCGCCGCCGTACTCCGGCGCGACGTAGCAGACGGTGCCCCTCATGCTGGGGGTGCTGCTCACCGTCCCGCTCTTGGGGATGTCCACGCTGACACAGTCCCGGTTATACTTTCTCGCCGGCCCCATCTCGCCGGAGATCCGGTCTATCCACCAGTCGATGTTGCTTCGACTGCCGCCGCGGCTCCTCTTCTTCCTCCTCCTCTTCCTCCTTCCCGATGACGGCGAAGCCAACTCCTCGTCGTTCTGCCACCATTGTTGCCC
>JBAMIB010412544.1:0-19260 GCA_037177415.1 Kaempferia rotunda | reverse complement strand
TAAGCGACGACTTCACTCCGATGAGATTAAAATAAAAAATGAATGCAATTATGCAAAACGAGGCTGTGTAGTTGGGCTGACTAGAGAAACTTTTGGCCCAATAAAAATGAACACCGTCATGGGGCCCGACAAGGGTTTTTATCCTGACTGATATTTTGGGCAGCCGAAGACCTCGTCGAGGGTGCTCTTGGTTCGATCCCGATAGTGCCATGGCGACGTCGTCTACATTCGCCTTCTTCGTCTTCTGCCTGTCACTCCTGTACTCCACCGCGCTCTCCGACCTCGTGATCTCGAGAGTCGATCGACGGGTGAGCAGATCTGTTTCTCTCGCCTTGCTTTTGGCGGATCGTTGGTTGACTTGGATTATTTTGCCGCGAATTCGATCGTTGGATCACATATAGGTTGAATGTGATGCCCTCGTCACTGATCTGTTTCACGAAAATAGATCGCTTTTTGTAGAAGAAAAAAATTTGTGATGCGGTAGCTAGGTGAACGCACGAGGTTTGAAGAATGGAGTGGTTGTTCGATTACCTTTCTTCTTCACTTGGTGCGCATAATGACGTATGTTTGATGGGTTAGTCATCAGGGTTTCAAAAAAATTCGAGTTTGAATTTGTCCTTGTGTTTATTTTATCGCTAGTTGAAAGAATCTTAGTGTTGAGCATTTTGTATACTTGGAAGCTGTATACCAATGGATGGGCTAGCGCTCTCCATCTTTGGACTGACAGAGATCTGTTTTAAAAATGTTTAATTGCAGTGCTTTGGTTCTGTGACAATGAAAAAAAAAAACGTCTTGAATTTGTTATTTCTCTGTCAAGCTTCTTGTTGTTTTGGATCGAAAGTAAGTAGAGATCCAGATAAGTTAACATAGATGGCTTGGAAGTAATAGGTTAATATTATTAGAGTTCTTAACGTGAAATACTGTTATTATTAATGAAAATCAGGCTCACAAGCAATACACTATATCAGGCAAGATGAAGTCAGTCACATTTTTTTGGTGACTGTCACCAGATATTTATCATTAGTATTTCTTGAACTTTCCTATTGGAATCAGTGGTTACATATAAGTAGGAGAAAGTCCTTTACATTAAGACTGTCCAATAGACTCGGATTGATTTGGAGCAGTATTTTTTACCAAGTTCAGTGTGAATCTGAGAATCTGAACCAATCACTGGTCTAAATGGTTTTGATATGATAAAAGTTAACTTGAAAATGATTGCCGAATATATGAGATTAGTCACAACTTCTTCAAGTTAGAGTAACTGATTCTTGTTGTTCTCCGGCTAACTATTTTGTTCCTCACTACAATGATGCACTGGGAAATGTATCACTTAATAAAGTTATATGACAAAGTCACTAATATTTATTGATAATGGCATCTTTTCAGGTCTTGAATTTTACATTGAAACTAGAACTTTTCTTCATTTCGATATGCTTATACAGCAGATGGATGTATGCTGATTAAAATATAAAATTTATTTTTTGTTTTTTCAACATCTTCTTGCTGTATAATTGTTTTACACAGATTTTGTTAATCTTCTTCTCAATCTTATATGAGGACACCACAATTTGTTTCATGTTTGAAGCGCTTTTGATTACATTGATCTAATGCTGTTGCATGCTTGTTTAGTTCTTCATTTTAGCTTTAGTGCTCCTTATAAATCACTATCTCTAGCTATGATTCTGAGAGACAGATATGGTAATAACTAATAAGGCTGGTTCT
The DNA here is from genome assembly GCA_037177415.1 of Kaempferia rotunda. Taxonomy (NCBI): domain Eukaryota; kingdom Viridiplantae; phylum Streptophyta; class Magnoliopsida; order Zingiberales; family Zingiberaceae; genus Kaempferia; species Kaempferia rotunda. The sequence continues at coordinate 17,538 of JBAMIB010412544.1, read as the reverse complement.
GCTTTGTCAAAGATATTTTTGGTCACTTAACATTCTTTATCTTTTTTGGTTCCTTACCTTATTTTGATCTATATTTACGTTGCTTGCCACCTTGGTATTGTTCACAAGAATGAAACATCTCTATCCAACAGGTGGATTTGACTTCCCACGTTGTACGGATATTGTCCTCGTTAAAGGTAATATATCACTTCTCTACATATTTTTCATGATCTTTAGGGTACTAATTGGGATTTTGTTTTACCGTTTGATATGTACTTCTCTGCCATCTAATCTATGTGAGAATCGTCCTAATTTTTCTTTATTATTTTCTTGTTATTGAAACCTAGCCATTTCTTTCTACCATATGCACAATATTTCAAAATCAAAATTGAGGAACCAATTCCTTTGGTTCTTATATCTGTATTATTTGGTTGAGTTGTGGATGTGAATGAAATTCTAAAGATCACCATTTCAGAATAATCTCTGTTGAGAATTGTTCTTACTGTTGATTCTTGTGTTCCATGACGATTTCTTTTTTAAGAATTATTAAATAAAAGAATCATGATTCTGACTTCTAAACTTTTAGCCTAAGTTTTAGAATTCATGCCTCTTAATGTAGGAAGGTTATTGTCTCCATTGAAATCATTCTGTTACCCTAAAATTCAAGCGATGAATTGGTATCCCCCTCAATCATTCTAAAGCCTGTTTCTCACTGTTATACTAATTAAATTAGCATAGCACTTCTATGGATGAGTGTATTTTCAACAGCAGCGACCTCAACATGATGCTACTGTTTCTTGAAGAATCAAACACTTCTATTTGATATGCGATCAATATGATATTCACTAGCACTATCATAAACATATCATTTTCTTACCTGTGTTTACATCCCATGAAACTAGTTCGTAGTTCCTGTTTTTTTGCTTTCCCAGCATATGCTAAAATGCCTTTTCGTGCATGTAGATTTTCTAAATTGTGAAAGCAATGTGAATGTAACTATACAATTTGCAATTGTTGATAATAGTTTTTAAAATTTTAATTGATAATAAAATATTTTTATCAATTAATACAATTAAGGTTATGCAGTACTAGTCTCAGGAACTATCAGAGGCTCTGCTTATTTGCATGAAATGTTTTCTAGGAAAAACTTTTACAAGGAAAATGAATTATTTGCTGTTGTTGGGATATGATAATAAAATATGTTAGAAAATATTTTACGTGCTTGGTGCAAAGGGGAAAACATATTTTCCTCCTCTTTAGGTTGGTCCGGAGTGGTCTGGTTGAGTCAGGTTAGCTGGTTGGTTGATCTGGCTGGGTTGGGTGTGTTAGTCAGCCTAGTTGGGTTAAGTTGGTCAGATAAGCTGATTGTGCCAGTCAATTTGGTTGGTTGGGTGGGTCGGATAGGTTGGTCGGTCCACTTGGGCCCGTCAGTCTGGTTGGTTCAGTTGGGTTGGGTTGGGCAAGGCCGGTTGGTTAGCTTTGGAAGTATGGATCAAGCTCCTGTTGCAAAAATGTTATTTCAGACATCATGCTTTATGGTAAATCAGTGAGTTATTGTGTCAGACTCCCTGGAAGTATGGAACCTTGTCTGCAAGATAAGAGATTGTTTCCCTGATTCCCTTGCTGCCTATGTCACACCAAACAACCATATAGCGATGTCATGATGCATTATGAAAATGCAAACGTTAGAATAATTCCAAACATCTGCTAGCAAAAAATTTTTGGAGAAAGAATTATCTTCAGAATATTGACAAATTAACTATGACGTGATAACATTTTGTCAACTCATTTGGGATAATCCTCCTTTCTTAGTCTATATGAATCATGGGTTTAACCAATCAAGTTAATTTGGTTTGGGAACTTATATTTTCTTTTTTAGTTTTGAGGTTCTGGAAATGATGTTTCATGTTGATGTCTAATTTGTTTGTTTAATTATTTTCTCTTGCTAGGTAGAGAATGTTGGTAATGAAATTGCATCAGAAGTTTTGCTGGCATTTCCTAATATGCAAGCAAAAAACTTGGCAGCTATTAAAACATTTTATAGTGAAGGAAAAGGAAAAGAAAAGGGTTCTAGTGTTAGCCTTCCTACTACACTAGTTGAACCAAAAGGAATGCCCCAAGAGTTGACTTTTTATTCTGTGTCCTTACCTAAAGGTTTAGGAAAGGGAGGAGCTATTACTTTGGATGTGCTCACTGTATTCACTCATTCTCTGCAACCATTTCCTGAAGAAATTACTCAAGCTGATGTGCAACTTGTACTCTACCATGATAGTGCCTACTATCTATCTCCTTACAAAGTGAAAATGCAGACTCTTGGTATTAGATTGCCTGGTGGAAGAGTTGAATCTTACACAAAACATCCAAATTCGAAGCTCGTTGATTCAGAAATTAGATACGGCCCATTTGAAAAGCTTCCTGCCTTCTCCTACTCTCCTATAGTTCTTCATTTTGAAAATAATAATCCTTTTGCAGTCGCACACGAATTGCTACGTGAGATTGAGATTTCTCATTGGGGTAATGTTCAAGTTACTGAACACTATACTCTTGTCCATGGAGGTGCCCTAACAAAGGGAGGATTTTCTAGGTAGAGTTTCTGCTGCATTGCTATTTCTGTTTATAGTTGATACATTTAAATTTTGTTAGTGAAATTTATTTTACCCTTTTTCTGCAGGCTTGACTATCAAGCCAGACCAGCAATAAGAGGGGTTTCATCGTTTAATCATTTAATTTTTAGATTGCCGCCAAGGGCACATTCTATATATTACAGAGATGAAATTGGAAACATTTCAACCTCACATTTGTGGGGTGATTCTAGAAAGGTGATCTCTCATTTAGAAGAGCCGCCATGTATGCGGGTCATTGTAAGATTAGATTAACTTTATGGCATCCATATGCTCTTAAGTCTTAAATGAGATTGTGTTATCTCTGCAGACACAACTAGAAATAGAGCCAAGATTTCCAATATTTGGTGGTTGGCAAACATCATTCACTGTTGGCTATGGTTTACCATTGCAAGATTTTCTATTCAAGTTGGATGGAAAGTATATGCTCAATATTACATTTGGCAGTCCTATGGATGAGCTTGTCATTGACAATCTCATTGTAAAGGTAAATTAATTTTCTATTCTATATTCTCATGCGGCATTTGATTTTTAACATATTGCAGATTGCTGGATGTGCTGCCTTTATTTTTAGAGTGCCAAGAATTGAAAATACCAGATGATTAGTGTATCTATGTTTTTAACTGAAAATACCAGATGATTATTTTACAACTTCATGGAACTTCTAAGTTTTATTTAAATTACATGAAATATCTTGGTGCTTTTCATGAGATTTAGTTAAGGGTTTGATGAAATCACTTCCATAAGTAAGTAAACATGATACCATTTATTTTCAAGCATTAAAGCATATATAGCTTCTGATTTGTGGAATGAGTTTAAGAAATGAGAAATTGAGAAAAAAAACATTCTGTGTATTATAAGAAACATTTGAAACCTCGAGCCAAGCCGGGGCTTTGCTCCCCTTTCGGCTCGAGATGGTTCTGTGTGCCAATCACGTGCTGGTGATGTGTCAAACACCAGAAGAGAGGACAAGGGGAAGAAGAGGAAGAACATGCTTCAATTTGGACGTCTAAGTGGAGGAAGAAGGGGAAAAGAGAGGAGAGAGCAGAAGAAGGGAGAAGGAGATGAATATGCTTTGTTTTGTACCTTTCTAGTTTCGTCACACCTTGTTGCTCTGGTTTTGTAATGCCACACATTTCCGGTTTCATGCCACTTAGGTTGCATCGGGTTGACGTTAAAAAGGAGGAAGAAAGGGGAAGGGGAGGCCAGGTGGAAGGTTTCGCACCAAGTGTTCCGGATGCCGGAATATGCAGGCGTAACAAAATGTTTCACTCGTGCTGAACTAACATGGAACACACTTGAAATACTGATAAAAGTCTTCTTGTCCATAGTTGAGTTGAGAGTTTGAATTAATTTCAGAGGATGGGTTCAGTGTTAGTATCTAATTTTGAGATATTTTGGTATACACTCTATATATTGTAAAACTGGTGGAAATATTAATCAGAATCTTAGTAGCATTCCTAGACAGGTCCAGTTATGCTGGTCTTTATTGTAATCAAAGAAAACCTAAATTTCTTTGTTGATTATAGATGTAAAAATAGGCAATGTTTTAGGCGAAATATTGTTGAAACAATAGTTGTTAAACATTGTTGATCCCAATAAGGTTCAGGCAGGATCAGCAATAGCTAATCCAATTATTACGGATATCTCAGACATCTGTTCAATCTGGAATGATAAAGAATCAATGAAAAGTGATTGGGATTCCGCTAAAAACAATGGAATCATGTAGGAATTGAAAGAAGTCTGGCAATATTTATATACAAATTTATCAATTTTATTAGGATTGGAGAGTGGTCTCGAGAAGATCCATTCACTGCTGGATTTTTCAGCAGCAATGTGGTTCAGTATGGGAGAAACATAAACCACTAATCCGAATTGCCACCCATAGAAATAAGTGTGTTTGGTATGCAAGAATAGAATGGAATGAAATGAGAATAAAAAACACAATGGAATGAAATAAAAAAAATGATTCATTCTGCTCTTTTATTTTGTTTTAATTATGGAATGGCACAATATATCATGTGATTCATTCTATGTTTGACCTATTCTTCTTTTAATTCGTTCACCCAATTTGACTTAATTGGTCTATTTGGCATGTTTTGAGTTTCCCAATATGCGTTGTACTTTTGAGATACTCACCTTGGTCTATCCACCTTGCGTAGCCTAGTTGGTCCATTCAACACGTGTATCCTGTTCAATGGCCTTCCTTATCTAACTCAATCAGTGTGAGAGGCATGGCTGGCCTGATCTATTCGCCTGACATGATCGTCAATGTTGCTTGATTGTCCTTGCTGGGTCACTAGGTGCTCAATTGACTTGAGTGGTTCATCCTGAATAATCAGATCAATAGTCCCTATTAATTACCAACCTACTAACTCAAGTGGTTGATCGGCCTACTCTTGATCGATCCCCCTAGTTTTTTTGGCTTGACTAACCAGATAGATCTGTATGACCCATCCAAATCGGTTGACCTCATGATTCATTCATTCTATTTATCTTTATTTCAGTTATGAAATGATAATTTGTTAAGTTGTATTATATTTGATGGAAGTGGAATGGAGCTTTTTCATATTTTATATTGAGGAATGGATAGAATGGAATGAGTCATTCATTGAAATGGATGAATTTACTTCAAACTGTTCATCCAAACAATTTAATTATATTCTGAAGGGAGTAAACAATTCCCACTTCATTCCATTCCCCCTATAAATCAGCAGGGCATCCTTTCTTTGTCCTCATGATTTTTTCAATTTTTTAGCTGAAAAGATGATGTGGATTTTGAGAATGTTGCTCCAACTTTAGCGAAATCTTTACTAGTTGAAGTACACTATTGATATTTGAGATCATACATCTCAAGTTGGATTTATGAGTGCTAATCAATATTTTTAGTTGATCTTGGTGTTTCACTTGGATTGGAAATCTTAAATTAAAATTGCTGGATGCAGATTGTCCTTCCAGAAGGTTCAAAAGGAATTATTGCTGCTGTTCCCTTTCCTGCAAGACAAGCAGAAGAGGTAAAGGATTCTATCTTGAATTTTAATGACATATTCATCCCTTAGCCAGAATATTATGAAATGATTTTTTTCTTTTTACAGATTAAATATTCCCACCTTGACATTGTTGGAAGGCCCGTTTTAGTCTTGGAAAAGAATAATGTTGTTCCAGAAGATAACATCTATTTCCAGGTTTGCTTTGACATTGATAACTCGGTATCAGGATAGCCTAATTTAGTAATTTATTCATCAGTTTGTAGAAACTTAATCTTTTGGTTTGTGGTACACTCGGAGATTGTTTTGCTTGTTTGATTTAATTAATTTAGGTATCAAATTTGATTTGATTATTGATATATTCTTGTGTAGATGCTTATAGTTGTTGTATAGTTGTAACACAACCATGCTCATCTGTTGTTTCTAGAAAAAAAAAATCTGGCTTGAACAATATGTTGCCATTGATCTTCAAAGTAACTCCTTTACTTTGATAAGAATTTGATCTAAATTTTATGTTGATGCTGATTTGAGAGGAAACCCCTTTTCTTTTGTACATTCAGTTTCACAAATTGTCATCAGTAGATCTTTGTTTAATGAGACACTTGCCTTTGTGATATTTATTTTTCCCAAAGACCTTATATATTATCATATATCAGCAAAATGTGGACTATAGATTAAATGAGATGCAAATTGGTTTTGAAGACAATATTCACCAAATATAAGCTCTGAAAACTCATATTAATTCTGCTCTAACGTGATAAAAGATATATTTTCTCTATCCTTTTGCCCATTCGTATTGTGGTCTCATTACTTGGTTTACCAGATATTGAGCCAACCAAATAATGTTGCATATATTGACTACTGATTTCCTTCATCTCTCAACTAATTGAGGAGTTCTATGGTTACAAATTTATGATGGCTAATTTACAGAATTTTCTTATTTGTTATTATTGTGTGGAAATATCCCTGTTGATTAAGTGGATTAATGGATCTCATTTTGACTTTTAGGTCTACTACCAGTTCAGCAAGATCTCATTGCTAAGGGAGCCAATGATGCTAATTTCTGGCTTCTTCCTCCTTTTTGTTGCTTGCATTGTTTACATTCACACTGATATGTCAATCTCGAAGTCTTCTGCGTCATATATTGCAAAAATTCAATCAGAGGAGGTATTAAACTTTTTTTATTTCTGCATCTTGTCCTCGTGGAGTTAAATTCATTGAAGCAATTTCTCTTTGATTGGGGCTACGACAACATGGTTTATATTATGAACAGTTTTATTCGTATTGTAGAACAAAGATTCTTAAGTGCTGTGTTTATATAACAAGTAGCGAAATTTATAGCATGAATGTGAGATATAACATGATGATAATAACAATAATTTGTAAGATTCTTTTGTTTTGGAGTTAAATGGAATCTTGTATTATTGAAAATTTTCTTAAATACTATGACACAGAAAAAATATTTTCTATAATAAATATCCATCTTTAAAATGTCTAATTGAATGCACATATTATTTATCTAGTTATGCTTGTCGGGATCTAGATCCTACATATGAACACTAAACAAACATATCATAGGTTTGATCCAATGCACTAATTCAGATCCCACATAGGGATCTGGATCATGTAGGTAGTTTGGACTGTGATATTGTAAGATCGGGATTACAATCTTGATTACTATGGTTACATTACTATGGCATCCATCACTCACAAGAAGGGTAGCCTACACAAAATGCAGCATAGATGTTCACTAATTGTAGTATCAGGAATTCTCTAAGAAATTGCATCTTGCAATGTGATTTTAGGATTGATGTTATTGTTTATATTAGTGTTATACTTGACCTTCTGGCTGAGAGTTTAAGCACAATATCTTGGATCACTTTTTTCGGTTTTTTTTTCTTCTTGATGATGCTGTAATGTTATAAGGATGCTGTTATGTTATAAGGAAGGTCTTAAACTTGGTAGGATGACTGAGCAAAAAATATCTGGATAATGTAAATAAATTAGAACACTTGTCTTTATTGTTTATTCTTATCAAGTATCAAGAGTCAAAGGAGTAAGTTATTTTTTTCAAGTGTAAATTTTCAATAAACAATTGAATTTTTGTTTTGAGAGACAGTAATAGATATGGCTATCTCTTACCTTCCTGAATTGTTACTCTTCTTGATATTTATTGTTTGTTTCTAAAGGGTTAACATGGATGCATATTCTTATTTTGCTTACCTACTTAGGTGAATTACAAAAATAAAAAAAGATGATTGTAATGTTAATTGATTCATAACTTGACATCAGATATCTAAAATCCCCCATGCCCCTGGAGGAAGCAATGTATGACTATGATTAAAAAGTGAAGGGACTGGTGTAAAGAAGAAAAGATGCGTAGCATTTCCTATCCAGTATGTTGAGGGGTTTTAATCCGAAGAGATGACTCCACAAATTATCCTCACAACCCAAGATTAGTACTTACTGGTATATAATAGATTTTAATGAACCAGAACTATACTTGGATTGTATTTGCAAACGAGATTTAGATCATTTTCTTGTGAGGTTGAATCATTAGCCCAATAATTGTGTCTTTGTCAGCATGCATTGACATTTGGTTAGCATCATTATAAGAGAGTGTCTTGGACTTAGTTGTCAATCACTCTTGCTGTTATCATTTAGACCAGTTATTATGTTTCCTCTTGAGTTTCTTTTGTGGTCAATTGCCATGTTTAAATGTTTGAAAATTTTTCTCAGTTGCATTATGCCATTGATTAAACACAATTCTTTTCTCTTTTTTTTCATATTTTCTGAGTATCACAGTTTACATTATATTCTCCAATGGTGCCCAAATTAAAGTGTGTTTAAATTTGACATGCTGCCATATTGATTTTGTTGCAGGTGCAAGCAACAGTTCAACAGGTTCTTAGTATCATCAACCAATGTTTAGCAGTGCATGAGAAGCTGGAGGCCTCACTAAGAGATCTCTCAAGGACTGGAGATGTCCAGTCTTGTAAAACACTTCGTAGGACAGCTGATGCACAGCTGAAAGAATTGGTTAAGGAGTTGAAGCCATTGACAGCATTTTTACACCATTCTCCTCAGGCTTCCCATATATTACCAAAGGTAATAACATTTTTTATTTATGAACATGCAATGCAGGCTCTTTTCGTTTGAACTATGACGGTGTGACTATCTCATAATGAAGTGGGAATATTAGAGTTGACATTTGACGATCTTAAAATATTACAGTTAAGCATTGGTTTAAGGGTGGCAAAAATTTTCATACTTGTGCTCGCATTGAAATTGGTCAACTAGTTCATATTTGTATAGTATGAAAAAAAACCAGTTATCTGTTGAAATTTTTTTACAGTTGAACTGAAGGTTTTAAAACCTGACATGCGTTTGATATTATTTAATCATGAAAGGATGAGGGATTGTTGTTCATTAACGATGCCATGCAGAGAAACTGGGGGCAATCTGCAATCACAAGTGGGATGTGGATACAGAAAAATCCTCATTGGAAAAAGTTGTGCAAACTGTTTGTTTCGCGACTCAAAGAATTGGACTAAAAAGCACTATAGTTCTGGTTTGTTTGAACTGTTAATCAACATTGAAATAGATTACCTGCTTTTACGAAGGTTCTACTTTGCGAATGCCAACAGGAATTGTTCTAGCTTCTTGCTTTTTACCCATATTTTTTTTTTGTCTTTCTTTCTAATAATTTTATTAATTTTTTTATGTGAAATATTTTTTTTTTCCAGGTGGAGGAGCTGATTGCTAAAGAGAGAGACTTGCAAGACAAGATGATGCTGAAACACTCCACCGTGGTTGATTGTTTTGAAAAGAAGTACAGTGGAAAAGATATAGAGAGCCGCATTGCCCCTCAGCAGCAGAAATTAACTGTTCTGAGGCAAGAGATGGATGATCTCCACGAGTTCCTTGATGAGATCTAAGATCATCACAATCCCATCGTAATCATTAGCATCGTGAAATGTCATTGAGAGTTTTGTGGTACCATAAGATGTCTTGATTATTAACAGTAGTAGATGCTTAATTTGTTTTATCGGTATGTAGCTGGAAAACAATCTGTTTTATTAGATACTCAGCATTCTTATCATAGAACCTGACAGCCCTCAATTTATAGAGAATAACTGTTTTTTTTGGTAATCCACTACCCTCATAAGCTAGTAGAAGCTTGAATTATGATATAAATAGGTAGAACATAGTTGTCCCCGAAACAAAACATCTCATAGTTCAAGTTATTTTCAAGTATTCAGGTTTGCTAGATGGTCTTCATTGCTAGCGTGTTCACATTGTGCCAGATGATGCATAAACTACATGAATTGCCATTAGCCACTCTTAAGAAGAGGGTTTACAAGCATCTAAAGGGAAACAAAACAAAACCAGCAACCAAAATTAGAATGAAAAATGAGACCAATTCACAAGTCAACTGCTATGAAAACTAACTTGGAGAATGAACTCATGGTGATCAGAGCAAAATTCTTGAGTCAGTTCCCATCAATTCCAAAATAAAAAAGCAAGAAACACCCACTAAAAAGATCGAGGAATTACCGGATCAAATCCTCTGTTCCGCTTTTAATGTGTCCTCGTATTTCATTACCGATCGGACGGATCAGATCAGATCTCAAGAATACGGTACAGATCACGAGGATATGAATACACATCTCGAGAATATTTGATCCGTCCGATCGGTAATGGGACACGGTAAAAACGGGACAGAGGATTTGATTTAATGAATTACACGTATGCGGCCTGTATTATACAGTTTAAACCTTATCATGAACGTGAAAAATGAAAATTAATAATAATAATAATAATAATAATAATAATAATAATCAAATAAACTCAATTTGTGGTCGTTCAGGCTCAATTCATAGAGCTATATATAATAAGTGCCCGGCCCAAATACACAAGATGCTTAGGGGTGAGTATTCGATTAAAATTGAACCAAACTGAACCGAATAAACTGAACCAAACCGAACTGATTTTTTTTAAAGAAACCGAACAGACCGAATTAATTTTAAAAACTGAACCGATATAAAATCGGTCAATTTAGTTTTTGACCGAATTAATCATTAAAAAAAAATCAGTTTTTTTAATAAAAAATCAATTTTATTTTTGAAAAATAAGTATAAAAATTCGGTTTGGTTCAAGTTTTCGGTTAAGAAATTTCAAAATCAAAATCGAACCGAATTAACCGAAATAACTGATTTTTTGGGAAAATAAAACCGAATTTCTGAATAAACCGAACCAAATTTTAAATTTCGGTCGGTGAATTCGGTTTGTTCGGTTTAACCAAATTTTTGCTCACCCCTGAACATGCTCTTCTAACGGTCTTGCGCTTCTGTGGCAAAGGTCATTGTCGTTTGATTTGAGGGAAATGGGTAGAATTTCTGATTTCTTGTTTCCTTTTGCTTGATCTTCCGTTCATAGATTGGTTGTAGATGGTGTGCTCTGTTTTAGGGGTGAGTATTCGGTTAAAACCGAACCAAATAAATCGAATCGAACCGAAACGATTTTTTTTAAGAAACCGAACCGACCGAATTAATTTTAAAAACCGAACCGATATAAAATCGGTCAATTCGGTTTTCAACTGAATTAACCGAATTAATCAATTTTTTTAATAAAACATCAATTTTTTTTAATAAAACATCAATTTTATTTTTAAAAAATAAGTATAAAAATTGGGTTTGTTTTAAAATTTCGATTTATTCGGTTTAATCGAATAAGAAATTTCAAAACCGAAACAGAACCGAATTAACCGAAATAACCAATTTTTTTGGAAAATAAAATCGAATTTCTGAATAAACCGAACCGAATTTTAAATTTCGGTCGGTTTGTTCGGTTTAACCGAATTTTTCTCACCCCTGAACATGCTCTTCTAACGATCTTGCGCTTCTGTGGCAAAGAGTGATAACGTGGCGTCCCTTCCTTCCAACTCCGATACCATCACTTCCAATACCATCACTTAAGCTCAGCTTCGCTCTCTTCCCGCCAATCGATCGGGCAATCGCCGCCTCTGCTTCGACCTTCACCTCCGCTGCTCCAGGTACGAATTCCTCCGTTTCTTTGATATTGCCAGTCCTTCGTCTTGCTTTTGGATTGATGCGGCCGATTTGTTCTCCCTTTCTTTTCGATATGATTACCAGATGCAATTGATTAGGTGGGATCTTGCTAGCTATTTACATGGACATCTTGGGTTTTGATTAATTTTAGCTAGGTTTCTTTAGTCCAGAGGTCATTGTCGTTTGATTTGAGGGAAATGAGTAGAATTTCTGATTTCTTGTTTCCTTTTGCTTGGTCTTCGGTTTATAGATTGGTTGTAGATGGTGTGCTCTGTGTTAGGAGTAAGTATTCGGTTATTACCGAACCGAATAAATCGAATCGAACTGGTTTTTTTTTAAAAAAAACCGAACCGATCGAATTAATTTTAAAAATCGAACCGACCGAACCGATATAAAATCGGTCAATTCGGGTTTCGACCGAATTAATTAATTTTTTTTTAAAAAAATCAGTTTTTTAATAAAAATCAATTTTATTTTTAAATAAGTATAAAAATTGGGTTTGTTTCAAAATTTCGGTTTTTTCGGTTTATTCGGTTTAACCGAATAAGAAATTTCAAAACCAAAATAGAACCGAATTAACCGAAATAATCAATTTTTTGGGAAAACAAAATCGAATTTCCGAATAAGCCGAATCGAATTTTAAATGGCAGTCTGATTTGATCTTGCTGTTTGGATGGATGGTTTTGATTAATTTGAGTAAGGTTCTTTTAATCCAGAGATCATATTTGTTTGTACAGACTTTTAAATGGCAGGTTATCATATAAACGGAGTCCATTTCGAGGATGTTGTAACATCCTCGGAGTATGAAGGCTTCATTGGAATAGTTAAAGAAATTGCTGATGATGAGATCCATGTAAAAATGATTGGTTCTCGTATCACATAAATTATCCATGTAAAGAAATTGTTGCTTCTGCTCTATCAACACAACAATTAGGCATGATTATGGATGTCCATATTTCGGTTGATTTATTTTCTATGGATGGAAAAGTAATAAGAAATATAAGTAATAAGAATTATCTGTTCTAAAGATCTCAAACGCATCAAAGTAATTCAATGTCGATGATTTTATACTTCTAGGTTCTGTATTTGGCCAAGTGGTGAAAACTGTAGATATTGTTACCATACTATCTGATGATGGATCTATATGTGAAGCAATTGATGTTGATCCTATGATACTGAGACCTCTTCTGAAGTACACAGAAAATTGTCCATACTATCCCGGTCAAAGAGTACAATCTATGCGGTCCTCTGTTTTCCAAACGATGAGATGGATTTCTGGCTTGTGCAAATCTAGTCGTTTTCAAGGCGCTGTCATCAAAGTTCACCCATCTTCCGTGAGTATCGATTGGATAAGTCATTTATATCTGAATGAGAATGCTAAGCTGCCACCACCTGATGGGCACAATCCTAAGGACTTAACTATGTTGTCCTTCTTTACATGCACAAATTGGGAAGTAGGTGATCTTTGTCAACAATTCCATCTTGTCTGCAGCTACCATCCGTTGTTGCTAAAGGTGCTTCAACTTCTAAAAAGACAAATGACACCAAGTCAACTGAGGGTTCTCTGGAAAACTGGCCCGACTACAATCAAATGCTACAGAACTTCTTATCTGAGATAGAGATGACAGCTTTGGAGAAAGCTTTAGAAAAAGAAGAAAATTTCGAAAAGTGTTTTTTAATATTAAACACATACACAACGGTTGATGTGATATGACAGAATGAGATGAAAGAATATGGGGTGCAATCAACATCATTATTTCTGAGTCCTCAAAATGACAATCAATTCTTCCCTGGAACATACGTGACTGAAAAGACATTAGGTGCAAAAGATACATTAGGTGCAGAAGATGATTCTATTGAATACAATCGTATTGGTGTAGTAGTAAGTATGAATTTTGAGGATAGAGTTGTATGTGTTAGATAGCAGGAAAAATTAAAGCAATTTGGCTGTGAAGAAATTATCAGTGCATTTGATCTTGACACACCTACAGAATATAAATATAGCTACGGCGACTTTGTTGTGTGTACTTCCATTCCTACCGATGATGTTACAAATTTATCTACAATTGGTAACATAGTCGATTTTAATGATGAGAATGTTGTAGTTGCATGGCCAAATGGGGTGACATCAAAGGTATGTTATAGTAGAATTGATATAAATAATAAATTTCAAATCTATAGATTTCTTAATCATATTGTTCTGTATTATTCTTTCAGGTGGGACTCAAGAAATCCAAGTCATTTTAGGACAGGATGATTCAACTAGGACGGATACCTCTGATAGCAATGGAAATGAAAAGGTATTTAACAAATTCACCCTTGACTTGTAAATATGGTTGAAGAAGGTTGATAGTAAATTGGTTGAGTTTTTATTTTATAAAATTTTTTTAGTTCTAAAACTTATGTTTTGTTAGTATTTAGTTAGTATTAGACTTAATAAGTTTACGTTAGTCTTGTATTTATACTTTTGTGATGATGGAACGAATTGTGATGATATGGTGAATGAATTGGATATTTTGAAGATAAAACTTTTCTATTCTGTGTGATAATGATTAAATTGTGATAATATTTTGAGATATAAATTTTTTTTATATTTTGTATGGTTGGTGAACTGTGATTATGGTAAATTGTGATAATGTGTAATTTTTTACTATTGTATGGTGAAAGTTTTATATTCTAAATAAATATTAATAACAATGTTTAATATTATTATAAAATAGCTAAGATGACAATTTAAAATGTCTTTATAAATTATTATTACTGACATATTTTATCGTCTTTATATAAAATTTGAAATATTTATAATTGTCAATATAAATTAGTTTAGATGACATTTATATTTGTCCCTATTAAAATAATAATAATGCATACATAAATGACATTATAGATATTTTTATAGTGACATTTTCGATTGTTAGTATATACCTATACTTACACTTTTAAAGTTAGCATATATATTTTATAATAACATTATATAAATGTTAGGAATATCATAGGGTCTATGCTAACACCGTATTTCAATAAATTTTTTTGGTGATGTCAGCATAACTTTTGTGTCACTAAAAATAGACTATAAGAATATTTATGTGTGTCCTTAAAGACCTTATTTCTAGTAGTGTCCTCACGGTCAAATTGCTTTAATTCTTCACGACATCTCATACATACAATTCTATCCTCATAATCCACACTTACCACTACAACAACACAGTTGCATTAAATAGAATTACCTTCTTTGTCTAATGTTTGGTGATGTTGCAGTGTTCTCGCCATGGTTCACTAATTAGTTTCCTAGAATGGAAGAGACACACACAAGAAGACAACATTTGAGAATATAAATTCCAACACTTGATATTATTGAAATTATGCAACATCACGAAAAGTTAGTATTGGTGATACACAAGATGACAGCATTAGAGAATATGAATTCAAACACTTTGATATTATTGAAAATGCAACGGATCATCATTATTACGGTGATGTTGAGACGGTAGTTGAAATATGCAATTATTTATTTTCATTTGTAGATGTGAAATTTGTATTTACATTTTATTTGAATTTTATTATTGTATTAATTATATCAATCAAAATGTAGTATAATAGTGGAAGGAAATGAGACAGTTCAAGAACAATGGAAGATTCTTCAGAGAAATTTACCTGGTAAGTCAATTATGGTTGAACCAATTGCATTAAGTATTCTTGCAAATATAAACTCTACTTGTGATTTGTTTACCGATAATATTTACGTTCTAGCATTTGAGTACAAATGGATTTAATAAGGGCTGATAATTGGAGCAAATGGGATGCCATATCAAAATGCCATATATTTTTTTTTATTTGCATCTTTCTCCCAACTACCTTGAAGTCCCACGGGTAATTGAATAAACCCAAAATTACTAGTGTTAGTTAATTTCCCAATTGTATTGTCTTCTACATTCTATAACTTGTGATATTATTTTAACTAATTTTGCAGTAGGTTTATTATTACTCTTCTGGCTTACAGATAAAATCAAACCTATCCGAGGATGGGAAGATTTGTTTAAGCTTATTAAATACATGAACTGGGGAGGGAAACGAAGTGTGGATCGTCCCATCATCTAATATCCTTCATGTATTGGTTTCATTGCAAGGACTAGTTCTTACCCGTAAACCATATTTTAATGAAGTCGGTTATGATAATTAAATTGAAACAGTTGAATGTGAGAAGAAGGCGATATTATACAATGAGGACATCGACTTAATTTCTCTACTTGAAAATATTATATCTCTTGAGAAAAACTCTAATGGCAGGTGTAAGAGGTATATCTTATTATTATTTTCCATCTATATTACAAGTGTAACATAATGTAGGTATATATCTGTCTTTAATTTTCCAATATGGAATGTTTTTGACATATATCATGCACACACACAACTATTGATGATGCATTTTGATTCTTTAATTATAAATAATTTTTATTAGATTCTATGTCACTTGGAGTTTTGTTAAATACTTTTAGCCATCTTTAGGCTATGCTGATGTTACGATTAAGATGGATATTGGATGTCTAACTCTTCTGTATGACAACAAAAAATATTTGTTATATATACTGTGTTTCTTGTATGTTAAATAAAATAAGTTAGCTAGCCGATTCTAATTGATGTAATAGTTTATTATGAATATATAATTATTAATTATTCATCTATATTTATAAATAACTTTTGAATTTATATAATAAATTAAATTTTATCATTATGTAACAAATTAACATTTTAAAACTTAATCACCGAATCGGTTTTCCATATAATTATGATTAAATTAATTTTAAAATGAATATTAAGAATTAGTTTTGTCTTTAAATAATTTTCTGAATTGTTCTTTTTAAATAAATCAATTGATTTTTATTTAGTACATTTTTTTATATTAACAATTAAACTATTTTTACATTTTAATAAATTTTTACTAAATTGAACTTTAATTAAAAATCAGTGTAGAAATTTATAAGAAAAATAAGTTAAATTTTATAAATTAAATTTTAAAAATGAAAAACTAAATTAATCAAATAATAAAATTCAAAATTCAAAATATAATTATTAATAATCCATCTACATTTAGAAATAAATTTTGTCTTTCTATAACAAATTAAACTTTATATTTATATAACAAATTAAAATTTTAAAACTCTATCAACTTCAATCGGTTTTCCATATTAATTATTCATTAAAAAACTCATATAATTATAATTGAATTAATTTTAAAATGAAAATTAAGAATTATACTTTTACTTAAATAATTTTCTGAATTGTTCTTTTTAAATGAATCAATTGATTTTTTTGATTAAATAACATTAAGGTACTATTTTAAATTTAGTACGTTTTTTTCATTAACAATTATTTTTTTTTACATTTTAATAATTTTTTACTAAATTGAACTTTAATTAAAAATTAGTCTAGCAATTTATAAGCATGATAAGTTAAATTTTAGAAATTAAAATTTAAAAATGAAAAACTAAATTAAGCAACTATTAAAATTCAAACATCAAATATATAATTATTAATCATTCATCTTTATTTAGAAATAAATTTGGTGTTTCTATAAGAAATTAAACTTTACCATTATGTAACAAAATAACATTTTAAAAACCCGATCACCGAATCTATTTTCATATTAATTACTAGTCATCATGCACACACGTTGCATTAACATTATAATACATAAATACGATGAATTTAACTTGATAATGATGTGCCGAGCCCATATAATAGTACAATGCAAGAGGATGCTCGAGAACCTCAAAACAAACTACTGTAACAGACTTTGCGTCATAAAAAAATTTAATTTAATTTTTTATATCAGATATTAAACTGATAAGGACATATACTACACTTGATCTTAGCCAAAAG